>BGPR01006267.1:21773-82238 GCA_013235015.1 Araneus ventricosus | reverse complement strand
TGAGGGTAAATCATCCATTGTTATTTAACATCCTATGACCATTTTTTATGTTATTTTAAAAAATTAGGTAGAGCGCATGTATAAATTTTGAGATTCCTAGCCGGTGTTGAGTGGTGTTTCTGGCCGGCTTGTTTTCTGCATTTTGCATGCTGATGACATTTTCTGCTAGAGGATACTTTATTTGATAAAAATGTTACCATCTTTTCAAGTAACTATAATTATTAAACTTTTAAATTGTTGACTTGAATCTTGATAAGTTTATTTTGCAGTGATTTTAAAGATAACGCTGTAAAAACAAATATTTTAGAAATAAGTTTATACGATTACGTTCACTCAACTAATGAGTGGCAGTTTTCTTATTTTTAGTATCTGTAAATGATAATGTAGTGTTGCTGAATATTTACTCTTAGTATGCTTGCAAATTACTAAAATTTGTTCATGAATACAATTCAAATTTATTTGTATTCATGAATTAATATTAAAAAAAATTATATTTGAATAATCTGAAATTATTAATTTTTGTTAATTCATTGGTTAGTTCCTTATTCTGTTATGTTTACATTGTTGTGTATATCATGCATAAAAATCAATATAATTTTCTATTAAATAAGATCACGCATAAAGTCTTAGTTCATACATTTGAAATCGTATTAAAATTTCATCCAATTGTTGTGTGTTTTTTATTTATACCATCTAATTTACTTTAACAAGTTTAAATTGAGCAAACAATGCTGTTATGAAAAAGGCAATTTCAATTGCTTTACAATAACAATGTATAGTTACATCGTCCTGTATGTGATTGTAAGCTTCATATGTAAAATATGTGTTTTTGTTTGTCACTATTTTATTTATATATACAGAACGTCCACTCTAAATTTGGCCCAAGAGCTAATTTCTAAACCTTAAGAGATAGGCATATACTGCCAGTTGGAAAAACGCTTTAAAAGATATAAAGAATTATATTTTATGTTGTTTGAGTGAATAAATATACAGCGAAAATTTAGGAAGTCTAAATTTTTTTACAATTCCCTGGTCCTATTAAACATATTTATAAAATATTATTGGCACACTAACATCTTTAAAAAAAAGTTTCCACTCTTCTGTGACTAAAACTGACTGATTTATGGAGCTTTGCATTTCTTAATTTTGAACCAATAAGTAGCCATGTTGAGCAAGCTTTGCACATTGATTGGAGGATCTTCTTCAAGGCAGCCATTAAAATTGTCTAAAGTAGTTTAAGTCAGTTAGTAGTTTAAGTAATGAGCTTAGTACAGTAAAAGCTTAACTAACCGGCATGCTCGGGAAACGCCGATTTCTGGATACCTGAAAAGTCCGGATAGTTGAGTGTGATGCGAAAAATGAGGGAGATTGTAGCCTTTTTTATACCGATTCTACCCCTTAACCATTTTTTTTCTGGTTGTCAATATCGTTTTTTCAGCGGAAGGTGAGGAACTTTTTTTTCCTGTGGTTCTCACTTTTGCTTTTGAAAACCTCCCCCTGTGAAACAAGTCTGTGTACGTCACTGTACTGTATATTGCTTTTTTTTCCTTCTACGCCCCTCCGTGCGGAGCCGATGTTGCATTCCACTAATAAATTGCCCGCGTGAATGGAACAGTTCGGGCGCGCTAAATTCTGGCACTCTGATGTAATATTTTTAGAAAAACTTTTTCTAATTTTTCCGGTTAGTTGAGCTTTCCGGATACTTGAATGCCGGATAATCGAGAATTTACTGTAATTCAAAGCTCCATGGCTCGTTTAGAGTAGACTCCATAATGATAGTTTAAGAAATCAAAAATGTTTCACAGAATGCATGACTTCTATGGTCCCATTTTGGCCTTATCACTTCTAGTTAATGGTTTTGGTTGGTTGCTGAAAAAGAACTAGATTTTAAAAAAAATTTCAAATATTTAACTGTTCATTTAGGTGCACTCGGTTGATTTTCCTTGAAAAAGTGTATCTTTAAATCATGTCTAACCTAATTGGTTCAAAATATAATTACTATTTTGGCTTTTACCTCGTCTTAAATCTCATTTTAAAATATGATGACTTACTATTTATATAATTTTTTTTTAAAAATTAACTTTGTGGACAATATGCAATTTTATTTTATTCTTATGTAAACGTTGAATTTTCTCCTCAAACTAATAGTTGATATGCCTAATGAAAGTTCAATAAGAACCTTTTTGTGAATCTTTTTTCTGTAATGTATGCTGTTTTCTCTTGCCTACTCAATGACATCAATTTGTATGTTCTTAAATAGTTTCTAAAATATTTTTCCCTCATAGTTTACTTAATATGTATTGCAAGCTGTTCGCCTATTGCATCTTTTTATCACATCACATTAAATATTTTCTTTTCATAACACCAAGTAGCTTTTATGAGGATATTTTATATGATTTTCTAAAATTTTAAATCTTTATTTTTCCTGTGAGAAATATCTGGAAAGGTAAAATTTTTATGTAGTGTGTGTGGGGGGGAGGATTGAATTAAAATTGTTAAAATCATAAAACTGTACCTTTGACAGTTGTTTTATGACACAATTAACTATGGACACAATGTCTAGTAATTATTTAAAGTAGGGGAGACTGGGGATGTTTGATCATAGGGGAAATTTGGCCCATCCCCTTTAACTTTTGGAAAAAACTGATTTCAAAGATTAAATACCAGATGGCAGCTCAATAATCATCAACTGCATACCATACTAAAGTTTTAAGACGTTTGCAGAAAAAACAGAGAATCTATTTCTTGTTTAGAAAAGTAAATTTTTGGGTTTTCATTTGTAAGAACCTGTGCTAATTATATGTTAAATTTATAAAAATATTTTGGTTTATAAAGCTACCTTAAATAATAAAATACTGAAAGACTATCCACTTAAATTACATATGTGCTTTTTCTACATTTTTAATAAAATAGCTGCTAGGGGAGGTTTGACCCATAGCAAGTATGGGAGGTTTGACCCGGGCCAAACCTCCTCATTTTATAATTTTAAGTGGCTAACACTTTTTAATTTAAAGTTGGGTTTTACATATTTCTAACTTAATTTAATTAATAATTTCTATGTTTGCAAGATTTATATCTCAGTTGGGAAATTCTGTGCCTAAATTGCTCAAAGTATATCAAATTTTCATCAAACCATTCATACATGCTACTGTTTATTCTATTATATCTTGGATATTATTGGGCAAATAAGTATTAACCCCTTAACTGCCACAGGTGTATATGTACGCCACAAGCAGTTGATGTGTTAACTGCCACAGGCATATTTATACACCGTTGAAAAATACCTTCCTTTTAAAGCTGTAATTATATGTATAAATATGCCCGCTGCATTCAACTGACCTTGAACGGGTGTTTGCGTGAGGCATGACCATTTCTTAAAATTAGGAGGGAGGGATTTTTTTCCTCAGGAGGAGGAGGGTGATAGGGAGGAGTGCTTCACTACGCTGCTGTGCGAATAATAGTGGCACTAGGGAGTGACCCACGTACGATTTCGGTGGCAGTTAAGGGGTTAAAATCTTTAACAATGAAAAGAAAAAAAATGCTACATTAGCATTTACTGAATTTCCAAATATCTCTTCATCCTGGGCCTCATTAACACTTCAGTAGGTTTAATGAAAAAATAATGAAGATAATAAACAATGTCTTTTGTTTATTTTATGCCGTTTTTCTGCAAGTCAGAATGAAATAAAACAAGAAAGGTATTCCGAATGTTAATTAAAGCTGCTATTCTGTCCATCATTTAAAAAGATAAAAATCTTAAATCGTTGGTTGAGGATTAAATTGATAAAAAAAAAAAAAAAAAAACTTGAGGAAGAGGTATATGGATAAATATAAAGGCTTTGTAGATGGAAATATATAATTTGAAGCTAATCATGTCTCTTATCAAATATTCCCTGATATAGGAGAAACTGAGGAATATTTACAGCTTACTTCCAAGTTACATTATGGATTAACTCCAAAGACTGTCAACAAACAAATCTGAAAGCTATGACTGGTTGAAAGAATTTATACACAGGCATAAAGAATTATCTTTGTGAAGCCCTGAAGTCTGAGTAGAACAATGGGCTTTAATTAAAACAAGGTACTTTTCCGTTAGCTGGGCGCAAATGTCGCCAATTGTGAACCAAACGCGAGCCAAGTCGCAAAGTGAACCAAACACAAGCCAAGTTGCCAAGCGAAGCGACTTTCCGTTAGCTGGGTGCAAATGTCGCCAATTGTGAACCAAATGCAAGCCAAGTCGCCAAGAGCAAAGCGATTTTCCGTTAGCCGGGCGCAAATATCGCCAATTATGAACCAAACGCGAGGCAAGTCGCCAACAGAATGGTTGTAAGAAATTTGGTGGAATTCTACATTATTTGGCGATTTTTCGCTTGCTCCCGGCTAACGGAAAAGTACCTAAAGCAAATATGGTAAAACTGAAAAAGTCGCTTTGAAAATTAAATTTGACTTTGGCGATTATAAAAACTTTCACAGAATGCAGTTTATATGCTGTTGACGAAATAAACTAATTCTGAATTGAATATTATAAAGAGGAATAGTTAATTAAATAGTTAATATGTCATTATTAATTTTTAAACATTGTTTTATTTTGTTTTAGTAAGTGGGTTAAACCTCCCTCGTTATGGGTCAAACCTCCCTGAAGTGGGGATGTTTGACCTGATTTTTACTGTTTTGGAAAATCTTTATAAAAAATGTTATTTTAAATATTTTATAAATTATAATACTGTGGAACCCCATAATATCAGTTATAAAATGGAGAAAAAACTAGGTTTCAATCTTGTTTTTAAAGAAAATGGGAGACAGTTTTTCAAAAGTGAGTCAAACATCCTCAGTCTCCCCTATTTTACACAATTTTGATGCTCAACTGTTGGCCAGACAGCAGTACCACCACATATAATTGTTAGCACAAAATGTCTCTTTGATATTGAGCACCAAAAATTGCACAAGTGTATCTTATGCTGTAGCCACATGTTTCACTATGGAAAGTTACTATTCTTATGGCGTTTTGGTTACTTACTAATGAACAGCTTATTTGTGACATATTTTAGCTGCTGTTAATCTAACAGGATGGTATCTTAGTCCAAAACATGTTTTGAAACATAATTCATCGAAATCTTTTCTCATTTCAAAAAGTTCTTTTCAGTCTTTTTTCTTTTGCCCTAGCTTGTGTATGTCATGTTCTTCTTTTATTTTCAGCATTTAATCATGCAGGGTGAAAATTTGCCTGCCCCCCCTAGCAATAATGGAAATTCTCACACGAATATAAGTGCACCACTGCCATCTGGTAAAGATTTTTTTTTTTTTTTTTTCCATTTTAAGAAATTAAGTATAAATTTCTGTTAATTGATCATGTGTTTAAATTTAAGTTGCAAGATAATCTATGTTACGACACATAAATTGTAAATATGAGTTATGTATCAAATATTCTGATGCTTCATTTCTTCAAGGAAATGGAAAGCGTTAGAAATTCATTCTGATTATTTATAGCACAGCACTCTCTGTAAATTTGCAAATCCAAAATGCTTTGACATTTGTAAAATTAAAAGTACAGATATTAAAAAAATAGGACTGTCACATTTCACTTCCTTGGCTGAACTGAATACATTCTATTGTTTCTCTTTTACTTTGTTTATGAAGTCAATAGGTATTAACCAAACTCCTAACAGTTAGCCAGCTTTTAAAGTAAAAATGTTATCTTTTTTTTTTTTATTTCCCTTTGATTTATGTTTGAGGCAATGGAAGGATTTAACAAGTGTTTTTTATTTTTTGATATTTTTCTATATTTTAAAAATCTTTAATATTTATGTAAAAAAAAGTTTTAAAAAATGATTTTGTACCAATTTTTTTTACATTTTTTTTCTTTAAAAAAATTTAAAACAAAAACCACCTCCACAAAAAAATTCACCAAATTTGATTTTACTGCACAGTTTACTTAATTTTGTTGTTTTAAACATAATTTATAGGAATTTATTGAAATCTGTGCTTTAACCCTCTGAGCGCCCAATTATTTTGAACTTTTAGCTATTAGGGTAGAAAACTTAGCTTTTGAAGTAAATGAATCAATCTTTTTTGTATTTAATTATATCTCTGAAATCTTAAGAATACTTTATCCATGATTGTTTAAGAAAATATACATATAAATACGAGCTATCTGCCTTTGAACTGAACATGAAAAACGTAAAAAGACGTTTGCGCCACTCGGAGGGTTAAATTAATTTGGTGTTAATGGGTTAAAGGCACATAGTTAAAATGATATATTAGTGATATCTTGCAGACTATAATGGAAGGGGGGATAACACGTATTTTCTGTGTTGAACACACCTAGAATCTAATTTTGGGAAATGAGAGTTATTATTATAGGCTTTGTTTTTTCACATAGAATTTGATTGTGGATATATAAAGTGTATCTGTAATTCAGGGAGCGGGATATTAAACCTAATTGTACCTATTTATTAAATTTTTGGAGAAATTAAAAAAAATGTGTTGTGTATAATTTAGTACATTTATAGAATTGATCTATTAATTTTACTCCATGGACTTAAATAGCATGAATAAGATTAACACAATTTTAGTTTGATTTCAGATGGCTTGAAATAATATTGATAAAAAATATGCTTAAAGTACTTGAGAATAAATAATTTGTCTTTCATTCAGTCTTTACTGTTTATTTGTGAATAGAAAAGATGTGATTTCTTTTCAAAAGATGTATGATTTTGTTATTTTAAGAAATTGTTTTTATATACATTACCTTAATTGCTCTTCTGCATGCTTGTAAAATTTTTATGTTTAAATGAGAAATTTTTATTTTCGAGCTGTCATTTCTGTATGAATTTTAGGTTTTGTGCCATTAATATTTTGTTTTGATGTCTTATTTATTTTTAAAAATCAACTGCTAAAAGTTGTGATGATTCCTTTTAAAAACAACTCAATTGTTTACAATCCTTATTCCTACTTTATGGAAGATTCGTGCTTAAGTTTGAGAAATTGAGAGCAAGGGAGAATTTTTTTGTAATGATATCTTAGAAAGAATTTTTTTGACATAAAATCAGAACTGTTTTATGTGGATTAATATAAGATATGCATTTTATGTAGTTGATTTATCTGGTGTAATCACTTATGAAATTCCTTGGAGGTCATGAATGGATCTTTACTTTTTACAAAATGTTTAAGATATAGACCCATCGTTTAAAGATATCTCTTATTTTGAAGTGCTATTTCGTTAATGGTTTATTTGAATCTAAATAGCATTAATACTCTTTTCTGACACTTTTTATAGATATCAACCCAACTGAAAGCAATATGTCGATGAACACAGACCAAGACTCGAATCTCATGGAGGTAAGTTTTTACTTTGAATTATGATGAATCTTTACTTGTTAGTTTTGCAACCAGATAATTGTTTGTGTAAAAACAAAAGGGTGTATGTAATATTGGAAAACTGCATTTCATTTCTGGAAAACCGATATATGAACTATCATATAATAAATGTAATAAATAATTTAATTTTTGAAATAGCATTACATAATAAAAAATATATATATTTACTATCAGTGGTCGATCCAGGTTTTTTAGGGGCACATTTTTGTGGGAAAAAATATTTTTGTGAAAAATTTTTTTATCATATAAAACCTTCAATTTTAGCAGTCGTATTTCTATATTTTACGTGAATTTGAGTCTTGTGAAGGGGCCGTTATTATGAAGTGGAATTTTGTGAAGGGGCAGCAAAACGGCCCCAATTTGCTCCTGGATCAACACCTGACTATAGATGTTACTTCCCACCCTTTAAATAATTCCAGTATTTATTATCATTACTTGTTTAACTAAGGTCTCAACCAGGCGTTTGTTTGAGGACTAGTGAGGCCATGCAACAAGTTATCCTATTTGTATATCTGAAACTGCTATTAGGTTACGAAATCTAACCTAATTTATTACCTGTATTCCAAAGCCAATAACAACAAAAAAAAGTGTAAACATTGTAGAAATGATAATAAATCAAGTTGCCCACATTAAAAAATATATGTTGTTGCCTACAATAAAAATAGTTATTATCTATACAGATTCCAACTTGGGAAATTAATCGTTATACATTTAATCATTTGGAATATTGGGAGTACGAACAGTGCTGAACAATCCATTTTTATCTTTTTAACAAGAATTTATACTTGCTTAGTGGAAAATAATTAATAATTTCCTGTGACAGAAGTGATGATTCATACATTAACGTTTTAATTTTTTGTCTTCATTAAAATTATAAATGATAGCAAAAATTTTAAAAAAATGCTGGAATTAAAGCAAAGAAAATAAAGCTATACTATTTTTTGAAATTTTCTATCAATATTAATGTAATACAAGTTAAACAATACTATGTAGATGATAATAACTGTTATATATTTTCCTTTATTTTTATGATTTTATTTATTTCCTTTTTTATTTACTGGGTCCCCACTCCATATTTATGCTTGGACCTCAAAATTGTGAAGCTGCTACTGTTCTTGTTTAATCTTCTGGTCCCTTAGATTGAGGTTTATAGTAGATGCTATTTTATTCAATATTCTTAATTGAGCAGTTCGGTTCACATGTAGAATATGAAAGAGAATGCATGCGCCAATGATTTCTTTGCACACATATTGATCTTCTGTTTCTTTCTCTTAAATTTATCTTGTGTTCTATAGCTTCTGAGGCCATGCAAAAATTGTTTTTTACTATTTTTAGTTTTGTTACCATGTTTTTATTAACTCGCTTTCTTGTCTGTCTGTTCGGTACAAATTTTGCAATGAATTTTAAACTAACTTCCCGATGAGCTGGAGACTTGAAACTTTAAACATAGCTCAGAACTAGATGACAATGCAATATTAATCCGCTTTCTTGTTTGTCTGTTAATTTTTTATTTCATATTTCGTGTTTTGCCGACCCAGAGCTTCGATAGATGGCGCTGTCCAGGTGTCACTCGTGAATAGCGAGGAAGGGGAATCTCGAGTTTGTAGGATTCCAAGAAATCGCGGGAGAACATCGAAGAGTGGATTGAACTTCGGAGGTTAGGGTTTGCTATACCAGCATGACAATTTGTTTGCCGTGAAATTCCAGAGGGGGGGGAGTAAAATGCTGTTTGGGTGCTAGTTGTTTTCACGAAGGTTTCTGCGTCAAGTAATTAATTTTTCAGGAAAATAACAATTTTCTATTTATGATCAGGTGAAGAGAAACTGAAATAAACCTGAAATTTGCCACATGTCTCCGTCATACTCTCATCAAGATGTTTAAAATCGATTGCAAAATTTCACACACAGAAGCTAGAAGAAATTATTTTTTACTTTTTGGTCCATTTTAAAAACGTGGTATATTAAAATTTTTATTTTATTTAAATAATTATTTTTAATGAGTTATTATTAACGTGAAACAGTTTAGTATCTTCTTAAATCGAGTAAATGAAATTTTAAAATAAAAACTTATGAGTTCAAAGTTTGATCTGTTATTGGTTTATAATAAATATCTTATGTTTATCAAAATTTTTTAAATTTTTCTTATTTGATGTTCTTTAATAAGATACTGCTGTGTCTTGGAGATTTTGCTGTTCATTCGTCTGAAGCCATCTTGAATATTTTGTAATAGAGTCCTTTAAAATTTCTATAAGTAAAAAGGATGTAATTTTTTGCTTGTAAATGTTATTCTTGCTCTATCAAATTATTTCAAACATTACTGTACATTATCTTCTACATGTATTATTTTCTCTTTTTGAATCTAAATTTCTATTTGGAGCATTATGTTGCTTCATATATGGTTTGCGTATTAATGTGTGCAATTGGCTACTCGCTGATCATACCACATCATTGTTTAATATAAATTTTATCTGAAATTCACCTCTCTATTTTAAGTATCTGAACTTTAAAATACCATTAGTTCTATAAAATGCTAGTAAATGTTGTATCCAAAAAAGAAAACAAACATGATTTGTCTTTTTAGTGCAATTTAGCTATTTTTAAATTTTTTTTTTATTTCAAATGCAAATTATTTACTCGAGTCTGCTGTTATTCATAAAATTACAATTAAATGTCATTTGCTGCTATTGGTATTTTTGGAGGCATTGGGAATGGAATTCCGTTTGGATTGAATCATTGAAAAAATGCTGAACGTTACACGAAATGGAACTATTAAAACAACCACCATCCTGAAAGAGAATCAAAACCTAAAAGTCCTTGCACATACATAGTTTTGGATGACTTCAAGGAACATTCATGCTAAATTTGAAGAAAATCCATCTACATGTTTGATCATGATTGTGTAACAAACAAATTTACAGGCAAAATGCCAATGGTCAAATTAAAAAAATGGCTTTGCTTTGCTCAGTAAATAATTTATGTATTAAATATTTTTATGTGACATTTTTCATGATTTTTTTTCAGGGCGATTTTCCACAGAAGAGAAGGGGAGGTTGGCCTAAAGGCCGTAAACGCAGGCGTGGCCCACGAGACATGAATGCCCCAAAGCAGCCACTCACCGGTTATGTTCGTTATTTGAATGAAAATCGAGAAAAAGTAAGAGGTGAAAACCCAGGTGCAAGTTTCTCAGAGGTTACAAAAATTCTTGCTTGTGATTGGAGTAAATTAGGATCTCATGAAAAACAAGTGAGTTTTTGTTATGTCTACACCTTTTATTAATTCAATCGGTTAAAACCTTTAACTGTTACCTAGGCACCTGTTACTTTTAACTTTCACATTTTCACCACTCCACTGTGAAGAATAAACATGATTCAGACTTAACAGGTTTTTGAAATCTTTTCTTCATTCTCTTCCAGTTGGAATACAACGGTTTTATACTTTAATTATTGCATATTTAAACAATCATTGTATTGATCCATTTTTAAAAAAACAATGCTTTTATCTTTAAATTAAATCTGAGTTAAAATTTTAAATTGAAACTGGATACTCAATGCAAACTGCAATGTATATATTTGGATTGTACTGAATGTTAACTATAACAAATTGTTTTAATCAATTATTATTACATGCTGCAAAACTAAATATTTGCCTAGTAGTAGTCTGCCTATAAGCAGTATGTAAATTTTATAATGATTGCTTACTGTAATAAATATTTCCATTATTTTAAATGTATGATGTAAGAAGATTTATTGCTATGTATTATGTCAAATGTTTTTTATAAGTAAATGTCTCTAATTTTAATTACATTACTAATATAATATCCCAGGTCTGTCTCTCACTGATCCGGTAATGCTCTGACGTCACCAACAATAAAATTTGCGCCATAGTACTACAAGACGTTATATGGCATTATTTCATTGTTAGAGAACCTAAAATTCAGAGATTTTAAATTTAAAAGAGTAATTGTCATTCTAATTTTAAATTGAATAGCTCTAAAATAGCGAAATAAAATTTGCTATTGATTGATATAAAATTTATCTTGCTATGATAAATAGTTCCCGAGAAATTTTAAATTATATTAATCATATATTTCAAATTAATTTCCGTTTTTTAATAGAAAGCAGAAATCACGTCAGTGGTATATCATGCATGTGATATAGTTTGGATGCCACGATGTATCTGATTATTTATTGCAATTGTGATGATATAATTTGATAATATTTTTTTTTGGTAATGTTTGACAAGCAGAGAAGTGCTTTGTTTTGATTAGACATCTGAAGTAGAAGGAAAATTGTTAAACAACAAAAAATACTTCACATGGAATGTTGTCTCAACCGCCGCCAATTCCCGTTAATTCCAGCTTACACGATGACTATCAACAAATCGCAGGGGTAAACTTTCGATCATGTGGGAATTTACCTCGATGAGCCTGTCTTTTCACATGGACAGTTCTATGTTGCACATTCAAGGTCTAGGATTCCCAATCACATTAAAATTTACACAAAGACATCTGAAGTACAAGGAAAATTATTAAACAACGAAAAATACTTCACATGGAATGTTGTTAACCATGAGGTTTTTTGAATAAATAAATATTTAAATAACATGTAAATAAAAAAAAAAATTTCCTGTCATGAAACATATGTTTATTTTATTTGTTTTCAATCAATGTTAAACATTTCTTTCGCATATATATCTATTTAAACACGTCAAATGTGATGGGAAATCTCTCGTATGAAGAGGCAATTTGCACCCGTCATACCACAATGGGTGATTTTCTAGTTTAGATAAGAATAATCTAGTTACTTTTAGATAAGAATAATAATTTATTATTCCTACTCCCTTGGAAAAGTGTACTTTTAATATTTTTTTTATGTGTTTAATAAGTGTTGCCATTACCATGTTGCATGTAATAAATATTAAAATAGAGCCTCCTTATTATAAAACAGAAGTTTTAAGAAACACCTGTAATTTTCTGATTTGGTTTTTTTTTTCTTGAAAACTGGGTTCTGAAAGATGTTGGATTTGAAGTATATATATATATATATTTAAATATTACCTTATTATATGCACATGGATACATATTATGATATATAGGAAAATTAGTAAGTAGAGTAAATTTTTTTCATATTCTAAAGAAGCTTACTATCTATTATCTTGGTTTTTGACAAAATATAGCTTTCCATATATTTATATAGTACTTTTCTGTTTGAACCACAACAGAAGTCACCAAGAATAAATTCTGGCTTGGAAGTTAGTCCAACAAGCACCAAGTCCTTTTTTATTAATCCGTGAATTTTGCAATAAGTTACATGTTTTTCAAGTATGGTAACTGGCATGCTTCATGTCCATTTTTAGCTGTAGCCCTTGATCTAATAGAAAATACAAAAAAAATCTTTCATTTCTTTTAAAGCATGTTTTCATGGTTTGTTACTATTTTTATATTTTATGATATAAAGTGTATAACAGTGGCGAATCTAGGATTTGGGTCTGGGGAGGGGGGGCTGAGGTCATTACAGACTTTTCTCACCTGACAATAAGAATCATAAAAAAACAATATAATACTTTCGATAATTTGATAAAAATTACAATGAAATAAGTAGCCAAAAAATGTCTTTGACCGCGTCAAAGCTACAAGTACAAGTGGAATGACTACAAAAGTAGGAAAATTTTCGAGCCTGTCAAGCCAGAAAGTAATGTTGAAACGTTTTTATTACTTTTTTAAAAGAGGGAAATTAAGAAAAATCAGTTGTAATGATGTTAAATAAAATCAAGAATTCTGGCTTGGCTCTTGGGGGGCTGTAGCCCGATAGCCCACCCGGATCTGCCACTGGTGTAGAATCATTTATGTTTTTCTTAAATCAACCCCAACCTTTTTTTAAATGCAATTACTTTTTAAAAAATTGTTTATTATTGATAAAAAAAAAATGCCCTAAGTAAATTTTCTTTCTACAGAAATACTTAGAAGAAGCAGAAAAAGATAAAGAACGTTATATGAAAGAACTTGAACAATATCAGCAGACTGAAGCATACAAAATCTTTAAAAAGCAACAGGAAAAGAAACGAAAAGGTTATCATTTTTTATTATAATATTTCTGTACAAACATTGCTATTGGCCGGAATTTTTTTATCAGTGAGTCGCTTGTGATATGTTTTTGGTAATAATAAGAGCAATTGTTTCAGAATATGAAGATGGAGACGGATCCTATTATACTTCTTCGACTGTTGAGGTTTGTGCAGTCTAGTTCTTCTTATTATTATTTATTTAATCATCATAACTTACAAAGAATATTAAACTTTTACTTATTTTAGTTGTAAAATTTGAAAATAAAATTTAATTCATGAATTTTATATCTGCATGTATTAGTGACATTTTTTATCTCTTTAAATTTTTTTTCAATGCTCAGTAATATTTTGAATTAGACAAAAAAGAATTACTGACTGGGTGTATTTATCTGTGAAAAAAAAAATTAATTCATTTAGAAGTCTTTTGTTATTTTTTCCCCCTAATGCATGCTTTGTTCTAAATGTGTGCACCTGCAAAAAAATTTCCATATAAATAACTGTGTTCCTAAATGAAACAGTATATCATTTTCACATTATTTAACTGCATTTTTTTTATGCATTACAAATTATTTTGATGTTATACAGTGAAACCTCTCTGATGGCCACCCCTCCGTTCCGAGAAAAATTGGCCGCTCAGAGGGGGTGGCAGTTCTGAAGGGTTTTCGTTACAATTACAAGATAATTGCTATAATACATAATATAAACAAGTCTGACACATATTTCTTATTTAAAATGAAGTTTGAGACTTATCTAAAGAGAAAATAGTATTTTATTTAATAATTTTTTACATTTTTTGAAAAAAGGATACAATTTGTGACTGTTTTAAGTTTTTATCCTTCTCTGAAAAAACCATTTTTTCAAGTTCGTTTTTCAGTTGCTAGGGGTTATTTAACATTAGGTCTATGGGCCGAAAAATCCGTGCCACGAAAAATTGGCCGTTAAGAGGGGTGGCCGTTCGAAGAGGTTTCACTGTATATGCTTTAAATCTTTGCATAAATTTACTTCTTAATAAATCTTCAACAAATTAGACTGTTCAATACATTTAGCTTAGCATTATTATTTTAAATTTCTCGCCACTGACAAAAATCTTTAAAAATTTTACCCTAAGTAATTAAATGTGCAATTCAGGAAATCTAGCATTGAAAGTAATGACTGTGTAATATAGCTTACAAAACACATTTTACTGAACAGTTGAAGAATTATTTTCAGAATAAATATATATTTTCAGTATGCACTATTTTTTTATTTGCAAATTTTTAAACATAATAAAAAAATTTCATTTAGAAATTTTTTTCTACAGTGAATATAAATGGAACTGTTTTTAGATTATTTAATATTTTCTAGTTTCTTTTAATATTCACGGAGTTTTAAAACAACTCTACTGTTACATAGGTACGCTATTATTTTAAAAATATATGTGCATTTTCTGAGAGTATGAATTATCACTGACTGTATGTGTGTGAGATAATTGAGATTTAATATCAATAGTTTTTATTTTTAAAGCCAATGAATGAAACCCATAATGATGGTGAAGCTCCTGGTTTTGATATTCCAATATTTACAGAGGAATTCTTGGATCATAACAAAGGTAAATAACTGTTCAGAGCTTTATTAAGAACAATATAATGTACTAGCTGAATATCCAGCGTTACTCAGTCGTTTGAGTATCAAAACATTGTGGGAGACAGAAAACTATGAGCCCAATGGACTATTTTCACTTTTGGAAAAGTAACAATAATTCAAAGTAATTCCAGCTAAAATGGAGTAACTGAACCAAATCAGTAGTTGTTCCTGATATAAATTGTTAATCATCTATTTTTATTCGTGTATAAAATTAATTTTGGCAAATTTATTAAAATTGGAGGAAAAATTGTACAGAAATTAAATTGATGTCGCTGAAAAGTTTTTTTTTTTTTTTTTTTTCCCATCTTTAAGATGATGTAAAAATAATTTTTGTGAGATAATATTTTTGGAAGATATTGCAATTAATATCAAATCTTGCTTAATTTTTAATTAACTTTTGGGCTTTGAAAAGTGGACAGTGATCTCCCTCTTGTTTTTGAAGAGCACATATACCAAATTTCTTCAAGATTGGACAAAAATTGTAGATCCCTGCTTTATATAGTTAGATATATAATTTAAAAACCGTGTTCAGTTTTTATCATATAAGTATGGCAATGCGTTTATAAGAAACTTTCCAGATTTCTATAATTTTAAATCAACAATAATGTAAAAAGGAATAAATGTTGAATGTTTCCTTTGATGAAGTCCAAGATAATATTTGAGTTATAGTTTAACTCTGGATGATAAGTAAACTTACACAGAGTTTGAAATTATTAAATTTATAGCACATTTCAAATGCTAATGTTTGTTAAGTTAACTAATCTTATTCTCTAAGAATGTCTTGAGATATTTTGAATTTTCCATTTAGTGATTTTTCATTGTATTGTGCTTGAAATTGTGTGTGAAGATAAGCAGAAGGTTAATTTCAGTTTTGATTTATCTTAACCTTTTATTGATTCATAATAATGTTAATTCTAAGATGAAAAATAAGTGGCGAAAGTAATCACTTGAGATTGATATTGTACATGCAAATGCACTTCTTGAATATGAATTTGTACAATTTTATCAGTAAAGAAGTTCTCTGATTAGATACTGAAATAAAATGAAGCTACTTAGTCTTAAATATATCAGGATATAACAAAAAAGAAAAAATTTGGAAAAGGAAGGAAACCTGTGTGCTAACTGAGGAAGGAAGTATAAGAATAGTAGAAGGGGGGAGGAATGTTTCCTTCATTCGTTTGCTGTTCATAGGCATGGCTTAGGATTATTATTATTATTATTTTTCAGATTATTCCATTTACACAGGGTGGCGACAGAACTTGGAAATCAGGGAAAAGTCGGGGAATTTTATTGATCTGGAAAAGTCAGGGAAATTCGCAAAAATATCTAAAAATCAGGGAAAATTAATAGTTATTTGAGTTATTATCTATAAATTAGTATCTTATGTCTAGCATTATTTGTAATAATAAATTGAATTTAAAACAAACGTATATTCATTTATAAAAGCATAAGTTTTTGATTAGAGTAATTAATTTCTTATGATTTGTTAAAGAATAAAGATTTGAAGTAATATTTTGGCAGTTTCTCTTGTTTAAATCTTTTCTAAAATATATACTATTAGGTATGTATAATTATACTATTATTATATTTATGCTGCAACATGTTATTCTGGTACTCGTGCAAAAAGCATTAATTGGTTATTGAACTGTTTTGAAGTTTTGAGCAAAGATCATAATAACCTTTACAGTTAATATAATTTAACTTGTGTTGCAAAGAGTAGTTTTAATGTTTCTTAGAATTCTTATGCAGTTTTAGAAGCAAAGTATTTTTTTTTTAAATTTCCAGTATTTTTTACACATAAGAAATGTAATATACTGTTTTAATAGATTTTTTAGGATGTTCATTCCATTTTTTAAAAATTAAATTTCATAAAAATATTTTTTTCATATTAAATAACTGGCAAAAGCGTTTCTAATAATGTATATTGTACACATAGAGTGATTCTGAGTAGGGAGAAAGCCAGGAAACTAATATCATTAGCAGCAATAGAATCACAATCTATGTGAAACTGCCGTGTAAAATTCTGTTTTAGTAGAAGAATGTAAAAAAAGTGTTGTGTATTGAGCCATAGAACTTTTGGACTTTTGCTTGAATTTTTTATAAATCAATTTAACGTACTATTTTTACAGGAATTGTAACATTTATGTAGCTCAATACAGAATATACATACAGCTCTCACATTTACTGTCAATATTTATATTACATCCAAGACGTTTTAAATGTAGTAAAAAAAAAAGATGTTATGCATTGAGCCACAGAACTTTTAGACTTTTGTTTGAATTTTTTATAAATCAATTTAACATGTTTTTTTTACAAGAATGGTAACATTTATGTAGCTCAATACAGAACAGGCAGACAGGTCTCACATTTACTATCAATATTTATATTGCGTCCATGATCTTTTAAATGTAGTAAAAATTCTGAGCAGAATAACAAGGAATAAGAAAATAATGTGAAAAATTTAATTGCTTTGAATAACAGTTGAAAAAAATTACCATTAACAAATATATGTTTGTACACACATAACATATATATTATCTTAAAAGTGATTCAGTAACCATGGTTAATTTTATGCACCTTTTTGGGGGACTTTCATATAGTATTTTTTTTTTTCATATAGTCCTAATCTATGTATCTAATATAATAAATTGTTTTAATATGCCCTTGAACATGACTTGGGAGATATTTTCTGCATTAGCATCAAGTAGTCTGAAAAGCTTCAAGCCAATATATTAGGTTAAATAATCTGTTTTTGTTTTAATCTGATTTCAGGAAAGACTGCAAGTATTAATTACACGATGTCCATAAGTAGCACCTTTTCATTTCCTGGGCTCTCTTTTCTTCCAAAATGTGCTGTTTGTTTAATATCTAGTTTTGCTTTCTTGTATACAAAGTATAGAAGAATAT
Organism: Araneus ventricosus; assembly: GCA_013235015.1. Lineage (NCBI taxonomy): Eukaryota > Metazoa > Arthropoda > Arachnida > Araneae > Araneidae > Araneus > Araneus ventricosus. The sequence goes on along the minus strand of BGPR01006267.1, from coordinate 64,269 downwards.
TGCGACTGTTAAGAAACCTGACTTTAAGATTTTAAAAAATTTTCACAATTTAGAAATACCTGAGTTTGGAGAAAAAATGTAATTTTAATAGGAGGGTTCAAAGCTAAAGTTAACCAAGTACATGAGATTTATTTCTGAGAAAGCAGACCTCAAAGTTGATCAACTGCATTTGAAATTACAGCAGGCTTGTAATTTTTCTTACTGCCTGGTGGATACAAAGTGAAGTATGGATTTGAATCATTATTACAGAGAAAATACAACATTTCCCAACTACTGTGGCAGTGTTGGTGCAAAATGGGCAAAACATGGCCTTGATTCAATTTTAACTCGAACCCTCCATTCATGTCTGTGTATGTTCCTGTATGAACATGATGACTAAATAATAATGAGTGAGATAGATGAAATACAAGGTGAGGTGTTTTTATCAAAATTGTAGATGTGTATGAAATTTAGGATCAAAATTCTTCAGTGAGGAATCTGTTTTTCTGTCTTTTTTATTTGAAAATAACAACTCAAAAATGCAACAGACTACATGATTGAAATTTGCCATGTAGTCATTATATCTAAACTAGAAGATCACCTGTCATGGTATGATGGGTGCAAATTGCCTCTTCATTTGAGAGATTTCCCGTCAAATTTGATGTGTTTAAATAGATATATATGCGAGATAAATGTTTAACATTGATTGAAAACAAATAAAATAAACATATGTTTTATGACAGGAATTTTTTTTTTATTTACATATTTCTTTATTCAAAAAATCTCTTGGTAAACAACATTCCGTTTGAAGTATTTTTCGTTGTTTAACAATTTTATTATAATTCAATAACCATGGAATTCTCAGCTTGTCAAACATAAGTTAAAGTTTCAAAGGAATTCTTTTTCGAAATTTAATCAAAACAAAGCACTTCTCTGCTTGTCAAATGTTGCCAAAAAATATTATCAAATTATATCATCACGATTGCAATAAATAATTAGATGCATCCTGGTGTCCAAACTATATATCACTCGCATGGTATACCACTGATGTGATTTACTGATTTCTATTAAAAATTGGAAATTAATTTGAAATATATGATTAATATAATTTTAAATTTCTCGGGAACTATTGATCATAGCAAGATAAATTGTATGGCAATCAATAGAAAATTTTATATCACTATTTTAGAGCTAGTAAATTTGAAATTAGAATGACAATTACTCTTTTAAATTTAAAATGACTGAAATTTAAGTTCTCTAACAATGAAATAATGCTGTTTAATGTCTTGCAGTGCTATTCGAGTTTTATTGTTGGTGACGTCGGAGCGTTACCGAGAGACTGATCTGGGCTATTATATTAGTAATTATAGACATGTATCAAATTTGGGATGAAATGGGTCAGTGAAAAGAAGGTCTTTTTTCCAAGTTACATGGTTAATTTTCTTCTCTAAACTACTAAATTAAATACACATTATATATTTAGGAGGATACTTTTAACATCTGTGTATGTTGCAACTCTAGTCTAAGAAAACCTTTAAGTAAGCTTTTTAATTATTTTATTTATTTTTCCTGCTCATTTCTTCTCGCATTCATTGCAAGTATTTTACGAAGTTTAAATAAGTATGTTTATTCACATGTACAGTGGTGCTACTTCACTCCAGCGAAAATATTAAAAGTATTTATTTGAGTGCACATTATCATGGGTATAATTAACAGTGAATTTTAGAAAATATATTGAATATCATAGAAAAACTGCTGTTGCAAGGAAATACACTTATTTTTTTTAAATGCCACTTGAATGTTTTATTTTATTTTTTTAGTTGTTTACATATCTTTGGGATTTATTTGTACTTTAGCATCAGATTAAAAGATAGCCATTCTTATATCAAAAATAATTTATCTGGCTGTATACAAAGAGATGTCGTTTACTTTTACATGAAAATTTGAAGAACTAACTTTTTAAGCTTGAAATTTTAAATCAATTGCAATTATTCACATTACATGCAGTCTGTACCTCGAGAAAACATTACTAATATAATAGCCCTAATCCTCCGGTAACGCTGTGACGTCACCAACAATAAAATTCACGCCATAGCACAGCGAGACATTAAACAGCATTATTTCATTGTTAGAGAACCTAAATTTCAGTCATTTTAAATTTAAAAGAGTAATTGTTGTTCTAATTTCAAATTTAGTAGCTCTAAAATAGTGAAATAAAATTTTCTATCCATTGACATAAAATTTATCTCGCTATGATCAATAGTTCCCGAGAAATTTTAAATTATATTAATCCTATATTTCAAATTAATTTCCATTTTTTATTAGAAAGTAATAAATTACATCAATGTTATATCATGCACGTGATATAGTTTGGACGCCAAATTGTATCTGAATGCATTCGTGGCGATGTTGTTTTCTTTCTAACAATTAAATTAGCCACCAGTGACGTGAATCTACCGTTCTTTCTCAACCGAAGCCAGTTACAGTTAATTCCAGCTAACACGATGACTATCAACAAATCGCAGGGGCAAACTTTCGATCATGTTGGAATTTAACTCGATGAACCCGTCTTTTCACATGGACAGCTCTATGTTGCACATTCAAGGTCTAGGATTCCCAATCACATTAAAATTTACACAAAGACATCTGAAGTACAAGGAAAATTATTAAACAACGAAAAATTCTTCACACGGAATGTTGTTAACCATGAGGTTTTTTGAATAAATAAATATTTAAATAACATGTAAATAAAAAAAAAATTCCTGTCATGAAACATATGTTTATTTCATTTGTTTTCAATCAATGTTAAATTTTTCTTTCGCATATATATCTATTTAAACACGTCAAATTTGACGGGAAATCTCTCGAATGAAGAGGCGATTTGCACCCATCAAACCATGACGGGTGATTTTCTAGTCTCAAAATAATTAAAATTGTCTTAGCTCAGTATTTTAAATAGAAGAATGGAAACAATTTCATGATAGTACTTTTGTATTTGTACTTAGGAGGTTCCTTTTATCTGCTGATGTGCCATTCCATTGCATAGGTGCATTTGTGTTCTTTGTTCCAGTCTATTTCTCTGATTTATTTGAATTGTTTTATGCTATATTAGTATCATGCTAATTAGCATTCACTGAAAGACTTTGTTTCAATAATTATGCTGTTGTCTGTCAAGTTGTTGTAGTATGCTTAAAAGAACTTTAAAAAAATGGACACACATTGCTTGCATTTTGAAGGTGCATAGGTATATTACAAAGATGCACATATATGCTTCTGGCAGTTAACACATAGGCTCTGTAAAGTGTAGGCAGTTAAGAGATTGTCTTCGGGTTTCCTTAATAGCCACTTCACAAATCTTCAGTTCACGTTACCTTAACCTTGTTATCAGAATTACTTAGAATTCTAAAAATATATAGAAAAAACAGTAGCCCAAAGTAAACAACTAATACCAAAAAGCCAACAAACCATGGAAAAAAAAGCTAAAATATTAAAAAGAGTACAAAGCATCCAGAGCACGCAACATGCTACTGCATTTGAAATACAATAGTAGACAAAAATTACCGGAGAAATGAATATCTAATCAAACCTTCTGTGTCCTTCAATAATAGTTTTAATTTAGAAAATGCATAAAACACCATTTATTTTCGAATGTGCTTGTGAGAAAAAAATTATTTTGAACTCGTATGTAACTAGTAATGAATCCATAATTACTTATCGCCCTCTGAGTGCCCAATTATTTTGAACTTTTAGCTATCGGGTTAGAAAGCTTAGCTTTTAAAGTAAATGAATCGATCTTTTTTGTATTTAATTATATCTCTGGAATCTTAAGAATACTTTATCCACGATGGTTTAAGAAAATATAAATACGAGCTATCTGCTTTTGAATTGAACGTGAAAAACGGAAAAAGACGTTAATGCCGCTCGGAGGGTTAAACAGTATTCTTTGATAATATCCTTTGTTGTTTGTGTTGTTGTTCTTATTCTTTGTGTTTCTCTCTTTTAATATTCAGCCCGGGAAGCTGAGTTGCGACAGTTGAGAAAATCCAACACTGAATATGAAGAACAGAATGCCATTTTAACCAAGCATATAGAAAATATGAAGTCAGCTATTGAGAAACTTGAAGTTGAGAATTCACAGCAACGTAGTAATAATATTGCTTTGCAGCAACATTTGGAAACGTTAAGAACTGTTCTCTTGGAGAAATTTGCAGATTTTCCTTTACCAGGTAAGAGGGTGCTTCATTTTTGTCAGCTTTTTGTGTTTTTAGTAAAATAAAGTTTAATTTGGTTTCATATTATTTAAGTGAATCGTGTTATTTATTATGAGAATATGTGCATTCACTTCATGGGGATATGAATTCATTCTTTACATCTTTGTCTATTTTTTAGTTCATATTTATGTGCTTGTAAGTTTCTTATTGGTTATAATTTTTTTAAATGTGTGTATTATTGTTATGATTTGGAGTTCTCTGAATAAGTACTATACCTTTTATGGCTACAGGCTGGTGTTTTTCTTTCGAAAGATGTTTGTTATACCTCAATTGGTATTGAATTGAAATTTATTCTGTGCCAACATTAAGTACAGTTCAAAGCTATTTAGAAACAAACGGCTAATGTTTAATGAGCTCATAAATAATTGATTGGAAGTCAAAACAAGGTGCACTTTAAAAAAAATTATTTTATTCTCCAATACTTGAAATTAAATGTTAGAAAACATCAGATAGAAAAATATTGAAAATAATTTTTTAAAAAAGCATTAATGTGCAATCATTCACATTTAACCTAATCTGATAGAAAGAGGAGAGTAAATAAAATTGTTTGAAAGTGATATAAAAAGACCCATGCCATTTTAAGGTCAAAGTTCATTCCTAGCATATCAGTCAATATTTCCTGTTTGCATATGCTATTCAGGGTTATTATTGTTTTTTTTTTTTTTATAAACATTTCACAAAGAATTTTTTCTTTGATTCAGAAATGAATTTTAAGAAAAGATAATTCATCTTTTATAAATAATAATTGCTTTTCCTGTAGACATGTTGATGTAAGTTGGGAGACTGTTGATTTATCTGTTTTTGGAATTTGCTTAAAATTATGGAGCTGCTGTCAGTAACTCATTGCATTGGTCTCTTAACTCATTAAGAGATTTTCAGTGGCAGATCATATAAAAAAATTTCTTTAAAAAAATGCTGCAAAGAAAAATCTTAAAAGGTTTGACTAATTTCTAGATATTCTTGAACTTATATCTATTCAGAGAGTGGAGGCTCTTAAAAATTACCTACAAGAAAAAGTTAAATACAGGAATGAGATTCTTCTGCTTTTTGGAAAAATTCCGCATTTTTGTCTTTTTTTCTCTCAAAATTCCATGGGTGTTTTTTTTTTTTTCCCCTCAAAAATTTGGTTTTTCTTCCGAAAATTCCTCTTTTACACAAAGAAAAGAAACCTTCCTATTTTCCATTTTCAAAAGAAAATTCTGGGAAAATATGCTCGACCGTGCGGCTTAACTCCACCGACTAGGAAACTAGCTGATTCATCTTCTACTGACGAATCAACATTATATCAGCAAGCTCTACAAGGATGAACATTCAGTGCCACTCAAAGTATTAAGTACCACCTTTTTGGAGAAAACAAAACCTCTGTTGCATGTTTTGCAAAAAAAAAAAAAAAAAAATGAAAAAAAATGTTAAAAAAAAAAAATAGTTGAAAATTTAAGATCATCTTGTAGGGCTTACCAAGATGAAGAAATAAAAAAAAAAATTGAACAAAAACAGATAAATATACTACATAAAAAAAAGAAAAACTCCTGTCAAAAGTGGCAGCTAAAAAGCTGTGTGCAAATGCAGCAAAAACTCAGAGAATAAGACATAAAAAAATCTTCTCAAATAAAAAAAATAAAAGAGATGATGAAAAGATTGATTCGCGTATAAATTATGGTACAATTTTTTTACTCTTGTATGATTTCAGTCTTTTTCCTTTTTTGTCAATCTCATCCCTCTAAATAAGAATATTTTTGTATTCAGAATTCAAAAGCATACAAGGCATTTTTATTTAATAAAAAGAGAAGTTAGCCACTGTATTTAATAGTATATACAACACTTGTTCTCATGTAAAATTTTGGAATTATGAGACCATTAACATATTAGGGAACATTTGGAATCGTTATGCATGCAAATTGATTGCAATTGTACTGTCAGAATAATTTCATATTCAGCTACCATTTTGAGAATTTCAAATTCACTATTGAAAATTATATAAAAGATGATAGTCTATGCAAAATTGAACCAATTCCATAGTTATGCACTACAGACGACTTAAATAATTTTATAATTAATTTTGGAAAAATGCAATGTAAAAATTTTTTCTATATTGTCTTTCTAAAACCGATATATTGCAGTTGCAAATGAACGCAAACCACCTGAGATTTTGTCATTTTTATACACCTGGTTAGCACGGTCTCTTAAGTGATGACTCAGTAGCAAAAATGATGGTGTAATTATGCATTCCTATTTCAAACTGATCAAAATTGCCTTCTTCTCAATAGTATTATTTGTCCATTTTAAATTTATAATGCTATGTTCATAAAAAGAAATGTAAATGGTGCAAAAATGTAATGTCCATTTTGGAATTGGCTCTCAAATTTATATCTATATCAAAATATGAAATTAAAATAGAATTATAAAGATTTTATTCAATCAAAGAACAAAATTCATTCCAATTAGAGATTGAACAAAGATGATACAGAACCTTATTTGATTTGAAACACTTTTCAGTTATTTACATATTCTAATTGTTTTAGAATTACTAAAAGTCCATCAAATAAACCTCTTTTTTCCATTTGAATCTTTAGAATAATTTTATGCAGCCAACTGTTAATAAATTGTAATGCTTTTACTGCCATAATAGTATATTATTAGAACAGAGGTTTCCAACCCATTGTGTGTGTACCCCTGGGGATTATGCAGTGGATCAGTTAGAGGGGTACATGAAAGTGATATTGATAATGATGGAAAATGAAAAACATAGGAAATTAAATTTAAAAATAAAAGCTATAGAAGTTTATTTCCCCATGTTCGTGTGGACATTATGCTTGATTGAAAGACTGAGTAGGCAATGAAAGAAGAGTATTCATTGTAAATAAAGAAAGTAAATTGGAAGTAACTCAGTGTTGAAGCAATAAAACATTTAATGCCTTTCACTATCACAGAACTTGTGGAAAGAAATACTTGTCTTATGCACATATTAATAACAAATATTGCAGTACCCTCAACACATCTCTAGATATGAAATTGTATTCATCTTCGTTTGAACCCCATTTTATCTTCATGAAACAAGCTTAAAGAATGCATTGCAGTTTTCTTCCATTTCAGTAATTGATTATCACGATGAGGAATTGCTAGCTTTCTTGATATGTTATTGGAAAATGATATCCATGCTGTTTTCATTTGGTTCGACGTGGAACTGATACTATCATAAAACCAGCAGGAGTGGTCTCCCAAAACCTTTTTTGCCAATGAATAACACTGAAAACCACACGCCACAAAATGTGTGGCATTCCCTAAGGTGGGGAAAACACTCGCTTCAGCAGTCATGGCTTTTTTTTTGCGTAGAATGGAGAAAAAACTGTTTCAATGCCTTTTTGTTAACCAATTTAAATGAAAACTGGAGACAAATCTACAATTAGGGTTTCAAGACTACGTACGAAATTTCATTTATCTCTAATTTTGTTAGGAAGATATGGGGTTCAAAAGCGCACGATTATACAAACTGACAGATGGCCAACCCTTTGATGGATTTAGCCCAAAATTTTATACGGACCTACATTTCTGATGAAAAAGAAAGCGTGCCAGATTTTAACCATCTAGCTATTTAAGTTTTTGAGTTATAGAATTCACATGAATGCGGACAGACAGACATCCCTTAAACGGATTTTGTCCAAAATTTGATAGAAACCTACAAATTATGTATAAAGATCACATACTAAATTTCATCCCCATAGCTCTAATAGTTTCGAGTTATCATGTTCACAGACAGACGAACATAATTCCAAAATTGTGTTTTTCGGACTTGAGGAGGTCTAAAACATGGAGATTCGTCAAAATCTCGAGTTCAAAATTTTTGACAATTGCAATACTTTCTCTTTGTGTATGAGAAAGTGAAAGTGGAATAAAATGTAAAATTAAAAATAAATCCTACAAATCCCTATGAAGCTAATTCTGATTGTTTGACTCGTAGGTTAATCAAAGCCCTTAATATTTTTAATAAAAACTTCTTTTTATGAAGAAATGGGTGGGAGGGGTATCACTGTAGGGAGTATTAAAAAATAAATAAAGGTTGGGAACTGCTGTCTTATAATAATGAATCTTTTCCCTTTAAACTAATACTAATGCATTACTATGTATAATGTTTTCCCATTTAATAATGTTTTTCTTTATAGGTACAAATGAGCTACCTACTCCAGAAACTATAGATTCATATATGAATCAACTGCATAGTTTATTGGAAAATCCCAACGAGAATGAAGTTTTGATATCAAAAATTCGAGATATTGTCAGCAAGTTAGATTATCCATGAAAAAGTAGAAGTCTTAATTTAAAATGTTGTGATCATTTCTATATCAAGTGCTAGATGTACATAATCTCATTGCTTCATTTTTTTCAACTTATCATTATTTTGTACTATATAATTTTATGCTCTATTTTGTGAAAGCAACTGCTTTTCGGCACTTTTGTTATCTCGTCTGTAATACTGTGTATGTATGGCTCCATATTTATTATTTTTTTTAACAATGCTAATGTAATTATTGTGGTGTAAACTGTTTAAAATATTGACAACTGAGGTTTTTGAAATGATTAATGAGAAAGTGAAGCTCATTCAAATGGTATATTTTACAAATACCATGCATTTATAGTTTAATGTGTCATTTCTGATAAGTTAGGATATTTTAATTTGATATTTAAAAATACATAAGTATAACAGATATTACAAAATTATAATTATTAATTGTGCTGTGATAAATTGAATTTTCCAATTATAATTTTACTTATAATTTCGTTTTTGTTGTAACATTCAAGAACAGAACATTTGCAATGTTCTTTAAATGAACCTCCTCTAGTATAATCTAAAAACAATAGTAAATTTGGTGAAATTTAATTTTAAGGTACAGAGCCGTTCCTCTCCACTTTGGATCCCCAAATTTTTGTCACCAAGAGCAAGATGGTTTGGCGATGTGAGAACATTTCTTTTGGTTGAGGAGCGAACATTTTATTGTTCTCTTGCGTACATGATCTGGGCAAATTTTTTAAACTTAAAAAATCATCAGCGGCTTTGCTTTCAGCAGAGCGGGAACCTAGTAGCTACGCTTTTTCATTGAATGTTAGGAATCTTTAGTTTTTTTTTTTTTTTTGAATTCCAAAAATGAGAATTTTTGCAGCGTAAACACGCAGCTAAACCATCTTCCTCTTGGCAGCTATTAATCGGCAATGCAAAATGGAGAGGAATTGGCTCCATACCTTAAACTTAACATTAACTGTATATTTTTCTTCTGTTATTCTTGAAAATCGACAGATAAATTATTAGAATAAGGGTTAATGTATATTTGTAATTTTGCTTTCGAGGCCATATATGCTTTGTGAAATGTCTGGTTCTGCATTTAATTGCTTAGATTTACTTTCCTAAAAATACGAATTTTTTAAATTAGATTTTACAATAGGAAAATATTTTCTAGTAATCATACACATATTTCTTGATTCTTTTTTAATGATTACTCTTACGTTCATTTCAGTTATTGTCTAAAAACCAATTTCAGTCAGTTAACATTTCTTCACATAATGAATTTTGTTGTCTGTTTCAAAGTGGTGAGAGACGAAAAATGCATTCAAAATATCTAAGCTTTAATATGATGAAACTTCACGAGTTAAAAAATTATACAAATAAGAGAGTGGACTTGTATGTAATACTTTTAAATATTGATGTCTTGCCTTAATTTACATATTAACACATTGACTAACAATCGTAAGTTATTTTGTTTCACCCACAGATCAGCATGTGGCTCACGATGTGTCATTGAGGTGCCAGTAAGAAATATCCCTAAAAAGGGCACTGAGGCAGCCACAGTGCTTCCGGTGAATCACAGCTGAGGTAGTCAATGTGTTAAAAGCAAATCCAATTAATTTACATATTAACACGTTGACTAGCGATTGTAAGTTATCTTGTTTCACACAGAGGCCAGCATTTGGCTCGCGTGTCATTCAGGTGCCAGTACTGTCTTACCACCACAAGAAAAACTATAGACACCAGACATGCCTTTGGCAGTCGTTATGGAAATGGGATATTCCACTGCCTTTTGGGGGTGAAGGAAAGGGCTTTATTTCATTTGGTGCAGATAGAACCGGCAGAAGTCTCATTTCTCTTTGTACTTCTTCCGAAAACGAATTCCTCGCCTAATAGAAGTGCGCTTAGGTTTCCAAATGTTGCAATTGATTTTACATCAGTATCTCTCCTTTCTGCAATTTGTCTATGAGGCAACCCTACTCAAGAGTTTTTCTCCTGGCGGTAGGACAGCAAGAAATATCCCCAAAAAGGACACTGAGGCAGCCAGTAGTACTTCAGGTGAATCACAGCTGAGGTAGTCAATATGTTAAAAGAAAATCTAATTAATATGATTGTTTATATTTTGAATATATGTATTAGCCAAACATTCATATCGCTCTTGGGATTTTTTTTAACACTCAGAATATATAAAACTGGCATTATTATTATTCTCCTGTGAAAGAGTATTGAATCTATATAGCCACTATGGAAGGTTTCAATTCACTCTGTATTTTATAATGAAGAATTGAGTTTACATCAAAGCTAATACTCATTTTGTTTTGTCTGCAACTTTTATATTTTCCATATCTTTTATATGAATGCTGTTTTCATTATGAAATTGATCAACTGTTGCATTCATTTGTACTTTACTTCATTCCAGTGTAGCATTAAATTTACTGCATTCTACTTTTGCTCTAAGTTTCATGTAAACCCTGTGTTTGTTTTATGTTAGTTAAATGTTTGACCATAAACTGTAAGTACTTAAAAAAAACTTGTGAAAATTTTAAAATATATATATGCATTTTGTTTGTATTTATTATTGTTATTTTTTAGATCGTCTCAATTTGTCCGTAATAAAATATTATTTGATTCCTCAAAAGACTTTTTACTTTAAAAAAAATCAATATTGACTCTAAATTGGAAGGAGTTATGCATCTAGGCAAATCATTTTATATATATATATCTAGTTCACTCTTGTAAACTGTACATAAGTGAATTTAGTTTCTGTTCAAAAGTTTTTTTACTACAAAAATTAGTACAAATTGTTCAAAAGACTACTCGTAATGTGATAATTATTTTGGGAAAATGTAGCACTAGAATTTTCTAGGTAATGTTTTGCTAAAGCTGCTATATCTCAAAATGTGTATTTTGGTATTGATTTCCAACTGCAAAACTAGATCTAGTTACAACTGTTCTTTTATACATAGAATAATTTTATTTTCACTCTTTTATTTCATTGAAATTACATTGAACCTTGTGAAAACACACTGTTTATCTAAAAATGTTCAGATTTTATAAAGTAATGACAAGCTTTCTAGCTTCATATACTCATTCAATTTCCATAAATAGATTAAATCTGCAATAAACCTTTTATGAAAACTCTATTGGCCAAGAAATATTCACAAATAAGTAAAATTAGCATGTGTTATGCTTATGTTTCTAAAATTATGAGTTAAAATACACAGCACAATTAAATTATTTTTGCATTTTTTTTATTCCATTGTATTTCATTTCTAATGAAAACTAAAGTTTTTGCATTTTAAATTATTAATTAATTTTCAACCACATAACTGTGCACTTTAACTGCTTTATTTGAGCATTATGTGTTTTCTTGTTATTAATCTGGGGTGACTGCATTCAAAATTTATCCACAATTCTGGATTTTTTACCTTCTCAAATCTGGAATTTCAGATTCACTGTCTGTCTCAAATTTTGATTTAGAACAATTATATTATTGAGATAGTGTAATAATTTTGGATTACAATAAAACTTAGATTAACAGTCGCTCTTTTAACCATTGGTCTCTGTTATCTGTCATTGTCTAAAGAATTATAATCTGTCATTTTTGCACATTATTACTCTTATATTAAAGTTTATATTGATTGTTTTGTAAAATTAAATTACATGTATTCATTGTCATGTATTCAAAAGATTTCATTTTCGTCTCAAGCCAGCATCCTATTTTATAGGACAGTTACATTTCACTTCCGTGTCTGAACCGAAAGCATTACATTGTTTCTTTTTTGCTATTTTTATCAAATCGGGAGGTATTACCAAATTCCTAAATAGTTTTCAGCACGTATATACCACCAGTTAGTCAGATTTTGAAATCAAAGTTTTATTTTGAAATTATTTTATTTATTTTTGAGGTAATGCAAGAAACTAGAATGTGATTTTTATTTTTTGGTATTTTGCTGTATTTCACAAATCTTGAATATTTATGTTAAAAAAAAGTTTTAAAAAAGGATTTTTTGCCGATTTTTTTCTAAAAAAAAATAAATAAAACCAAATAGAAATTTTTTTCTCCAATTTTAATTTTGCTTCATATTTAATTTAGCCTTGGTGTTTCAAACATAATTTAATAGATTTATTGACATCTATGTATTTAATTAATTTGGGAATTAATGGGTTAACAACATAAGATAATTCATTCTGCAAAATTCTAGATAATTGTCTGTAAGTGGTTAATGTCTTTCAGATTTATAGACTAAAATACAATTTAGGAATTATTACGTATATGCATTACAAACATTTCCAAACATACATTATCATGCAAGAAGCTTTATAGATGTGAAATATACAAGTATTTAAAAGGCAAAAGAGAAATGACAGTATCAAATTACTATTTAAGTGCTATAAAATCATTTGAATATTCAGCTTCAAAATAAAGTTACAGTTATCAACATAAATGTTTCTAAAGAAAAAGAAATATACATTGACTTTAGTTTCATAAAATTGAAAGTTAATGAGTACTGCTTTAATAATAAAGTATGCTGAAGGAATTTGAAATAATTTAAAATGTTTAGTTATTATTTTCAATGAATTTGACCTTCTACATACATTAAAATATTAAAAAGTCAGTTTTGAAAGGGGTAAACAAGTATTTTTTTTTCCCTAATCAATTACCATAGAGCAAATGAAACCCGAGTTTTACAAAACCATAATGCAGCTGCAAAACCTTGCTTTAAAGCCATCAGGCACACAAAAATTTGTTTTATTGTAGGAAAAAAAATTTCAAAAAATGTCATCTTAGTCTCTAAAAATTTTTGGGAGTCCACATGTTAGTTGGTGTGGAAATTTGGAGAGGTGTCATTCCCATCATAAAACCCCGATTCAAAATTGTGAGATATTTTTAAGCTAGTGTTAATTTAACAAATTTAAACCTTGAAGGAGACTGATTGCCTGTCTTCTTTTTACACAGTTATGTTTGAACAATACAAACGTAATTTTTTTCCCTCTCCACTGTGTTAATCAGTTGGCTGATTGAAAAATTCAATAACTATGAAATCACCTAAGCCAGGGGTGGCGAACCTTTATGTATCAACGTGCCATTTTTTCTAAAAAAATGTTTAATGAGGTCATAGACGTACCGTCAATGCTTCATAGTGAACTTTGTGATCGGTGGCGTGCCCAAAATATTGTGCCGCGTGCCATTGGTTCGCCATCCCTGACCTAAGCTATATACAACTGTTTAAATTAATGATTTTTCACTTTAACTGAGGATTCTTCTTTTGCTAAAAAGAAATTTGAAAATCGATTCCTAAAAACTGCTGCAGCTAAAGTAGGATTCTTATAAAAAAATAATGAAAGACAGGGTGGTTATAAATTATTGGACCCATTTCAATAATTAATAAAAAAATTATGGTACAACTACGTTTCTTTTTTTAAATGAGAGTGCATTTTGAAATTTTTTCAGATAAGTAGTGTGCTATCATGGCGGTCGTAAATTAGCCATTTTTTAGAACCATTGTTGGCAAAACTATTAAAGCTAGAAGAAAAATAAAATGTATTTAAAGGGAATTTTATGCTCTTTAATTTGTTAAATCAATTGTAATTTGAAAACCGAATAGTTTTCAAAATATTCAAGAAAAACCAAGTCTCTCAGTGTAGCAAATTTAGAATGCCATAATGGCACACCTATCCGAAAAAAAATAACACCTTATTTGCTCTCTCATTTAAATAAAACCGCAGTTATAACATTATTAGTTTTTTTTTTAATTAATTTTTGAAATGGGTGTAATAATTTATGACCACCCTATACATCAAAAATCATATTCTTTATATTCATACATGAAAGAAAATAAATAGTCTCTTTTGAATTATTTTAAATTCACTACTGTAAGCATACTCTATAGGATATTAGTTATTTTCCCTTCCAGTTTATTATTATTTTTTTTAATTTTACACATGAAACAGGAACTTAATTTCATTTAATGAGACATTTGAAACACTACATAACTCAAATTAATGAATTCAGATGAGCTGTTTTTTATATTCAGGGGTTATTGTGGCTTCATAAAAAAATACATGAAATTTTAGCAAGAAAATTATGTGTAGGGAACGGATATGTATTCATTCATTATGGCACAGAATCAACAACACACATGAAAAGAAACCATCAAAATTGATAAAATATTAAAATATAATAACTTTGCATAAATACCATTAATGAATATATATATAAATTGTTATGGGACCATTCTTAAGTGAGATAGTTATTCTTAGTTATGGTATGGCATTTTCTAAAAAATCATTTGGATTGACTCAGCATAATCCAAAGTAAACAACAAGAATCTATGAAAAAAAATTTTCCAGCAAACCTAAATTTTTTTTCCTGGTTTTCCATATTTCTTATAAAAAATATTTCATATTACTACAAAAATAATTAATCATGAAATGATTTTTTTTAAGAAAGGACTTCTAATTATATTTTAAATACAACATTTCATCCTAGAACTCCGTAGTATGGATTCTAATTTGTGTGATTAGTCCGTAGTAGAAACTAAATCCATAAGAGCTTGAGTCTTTGGCACTCTTAAGTTTTAAAAAATAGAATTATCAGAAAATACCAGATTTCTGGTATAATACCGGAACGCAATGATCCCTGTTACATTGTTGTTAGATCAACTGATTTTTACATTATTGTTGAGAGTAAAATTCAGCCAATCAAGAACAAGCTGCATTATTTTCACAGCATATCATCAATCTATATGGCAGTATCGTTATCTTTGTAAGTACAAGAACATTTCAATTAAATAAATTACCTATTTTTCATAATATATTGTATTTTAAGAAATGCAAGCTAACATTTTACTGAAAATTGTCCACAGTTAGGAGATAACTCTAACTTGTACATTTTAAGATAGGTACATTTGTTTCCATTACATACAACGGAAAAGTTCCGATTCTGCATTGTTTCAGAATGAATTTTTGCATTAAAAATAATCTGTTCCGATTTAATTTTCCATAACAAACTATACAGGTATAATTTAAAATAGTCAAATTGAAATAGCAAAATTGTAATTGATTTTTGACCACAATCAATTATCTGCAGAATTTAAATGTATAAAAAACGAACTAATCATAAAAACAGTTTAGAAATACAAATTAAAGTCTTCTGAACAATTAGTTACATGACATTTTCAAGATTATCAGTTTTGCATAAATTAACCTAAAATATAATAAGGTAAATGCTCCAGTAGTGGGCCACTTAAGGGTATTTCCTCAATTATCATCTAAACTTTTGAGAAGTTTCGCTAATCTCTATTTTTTTATGGTTGTTCAAACTTTCATCTGAAATAATAATCACCTGAAGTATCAAAATAATTGTAATATAACTTTTAAAAAATTAAAAACTTAGATCACTCCTATGCACCAGAAGTGGGGATAGCAAACTTTTGATGTACCAGTAGTGGGCATACCAAAAGTGGGCCACCCAGATTTGTCAATTGTGCCAAAGAAAAAAATCACTATATATATTAATAATAACAATATATTAACATTATACACTATAAAAAATGCAATAAAAATGGCTTGATATAGGTGAAATATTTTATTTATAGATTCTAGTCACATGAGATTTACATTTTTTCTCTAACAGACAATTTTTTTATTAAAGGTATATGCTAATTATCGATCTTTCATTTTAAGTTCTGTTTGGGGCATTATGGATATTAAATCTTGATATTTTATGTTGAATAAATCTTTGTCATCATCTTCCCTCTGCTACCAGAAAAGAGCCCTTTTAAATGGTGATGGAATATTTTTTGATGGTCCAGCAATGCGATAGTTATTATTGTCTGCCTCGTTACAGAGCCCAACTAATTCTTGAATATCAGTCTTTTCCTCAACAGTACTATAAAATATTTATTATTTAAGTAATTGGTCAAAATGTTCCATTAGTGTACCAGTAGTGGGCCATTAGTGTAACCAGTAGTGGGCCATTAGTGTAACCAGAAGTGGGCCATGTGGCCTACTACTGATTCTGATAAAAAATAAAGCAAATCTAATTAAATAAAAAGACTTTACAAGATATAACCTTCTTATTAAACATCACAAAACAGTCTATTTGAGAGAAAGCATGTTCTACAGTACTCGCCTCCCTAGGCCCACTACTGGAGCATTTAGTAAAACATTGATCCAAAAGTGGGCCACCCTTCACTATCCATAAATTATCAATATTATTTAATTTAAAGTTAGATTATAATACATTCATTATATAATCAAATAATATCAATAACAATTCATTTTAAAAACAAATAGAATGTATGCTAAAAAATAGTTGAATGAAGAGTTACCTCTTAAGGAAATCACTAAGAATAAGCTAAAAATGCTTCTCTCAGAGACCAACTTCAGCAACAAGCTTTCTAGCTCCTAACTAAACAGGAAATAAAGGCTGTGCCTTTGGTATTTAGTTGATAAGGGTTTCAGCCTACTAGAGGCAGATCTCTTATTTCATTGGAATGTTGGAATTTCTTGTTTTTCAACTTAAAAATTCAAGTGGCCCACTACTGGAGCACTTGCCTTAGAACATTAATACTGTTATTACTTCTGAAATCTAAATGAACCATTGTATGTAGTACAAAAAACACACTTAAATATTATAAAAAATATCCCATTTTATTTTATAAACATAACAAGATAATTCAGTTTTAAAAAAAAAGAAAACATTCAAAATGGTTTAAATTTTCGGTTATTACGCATCATAGCAATTCGAGCTTTATCTTTTTCAAATTTTTTCCTAAGTTCTAATATCTCTTCCATTTTCTCATCTCGGAGTTGATTTTTATAGAACTTCATAAGAGTCAATTTGGACTGTGCAGCATTTCTTTTATCTATAATTTTTTTATTCACGGATTCGATTCGCGGTATTTTAGACTTTTTCGAAGATTTCGTAATAGTAACCCATCCTTCATCATCAGGTTCAGCACTTTCCTTCTCCTTCTGTTTTTCTTCTTCAATTTTAGAATCAAATTCTTCTAAAAACGATCTAATTTCTTCCTTCAATAACTTTTGATCAACAAAAGTGTTATTATATTGTTGAGTCCATTTATTTTTCCCGACATCAGAGTGAAAAAGGCACAGAGGCAGTTCTTTAGCTTTAATGTCAGCACACTTTAATATTTTATTCAAGGCAGCAGGTCGCTTGTAAACAATGTAAGCTACTTTACATCCAACTTTTGATGGAGGACGACAAAAGAAACTTGAATTCTGAGAATCTTCCTCCCCACTAGTAGGTCTCATATGAATATAAACTCGTTCAATGGGTCCATATTCTGAAAATAAATTTTTCAAGCATTTCTTATTGAAAAATTGAGGAACATTCACGATGTATAATGTTCGGTTATCTGGCTTGATTTCACTTTGGCCTTCATGTTTTTTTATAAATAACTGCCGATCCACAGAGTTCTCTCCTAAATTAAATGGGAAAGGAATAAATCCTTCAGCTAGTTTAGCCATTGCCTTGTAAAATGTAAACCTTTAATATTAAATTGCCGAGAATATTCGAAGAAAACACGACTTCAAACCCATGTGCTATGCTACAAAAACAAATTATTTCAATCAATCCAATCCTGCAGCTGAGTTGAGTTGTAACTCTACTTCTGATCAAGTTGTATAAGCATTTTTCTACCATTTCAGTACCAGAATAGAAAAAAAAAAGTCCACTTATAAATAATTTCACATTATTTACAGTTGAAATCAACGTTCTTGCAACCACATTTAATTTGTGCATGAAATCTTAGGCAGTTGACACGTCGTTTACTTTATTTCCGAGCAGCAAACACCAAACATTAACTTCGATTTTAACTAACAATTTGATTTAACAACAAACGCTGGAATTGATTTTTGTGGTGCTTTTGCTTTGATATTCCCGGCAAGAAGTTGGCTTTTTAAAATGTCTTCAGTCTCCGGCGATTCTGAAGATGGTGTGAGCAGAAAAAAGATAAAATTATCAGATGAAGGAGAAAAGTCAGCTGATCATTCAGTTGCTGAAGATTTAAGTGCCCATGTTCGTTTGAATTCGTTGGAGGGTTTTCAGTTGTCCGAGGTTCTGTCAGAAAACAGCTATTCGAAGTCCATTTTTCTTGAAGGACGCTTTGACAAAGTGTCCGACAAAGCTATTATCTTGTTAGAAAAGTTGCCGATCCATCAGGATTCTGTTGAAAAACTTCTGAATAATGCTGATCTTGCTTTGAACTTGAAATCGAATTCTACTTCTGATCCCAATGTTGTTGATTATGCTTGTTATCCTCCTGTGTGCCAAGGTGGTAAGATAATGAGACCTTTTTAAACAAATAGTCTTTAGTGTTGAAACCATTTAGAAAGTTTTGTGTTTAGTATTTGATTTTGTTGCTCATGATTTTGTATTCTTTCTTCCAAACCTGCAATTTACATTGTCATTACAATTGTATCCAATTTTTCAAATCATGTATGGATACATGAAAAAATATATTTTTGCAAATCCACTGTGATTATTTTTTTAATTCCAATATTTTCTTTCATATGAAGTTTATGGGTTAACCCTCCTTTTTGCTTTAGTTAAAAGAAAGCTCTCTCTGTGTGTCATAAAGAAACATCCTTTCTTAAATTTTTTGATATTTTTTTTAACATTGTCTACTTTTTTTTAACAGGATAATATTCTAAGATTTGATAAATGCTTATTTTGATTCTAATACTTTAACCTCGTAGTTTTACCTCTATGTATTTTTTTTTTTTTTTTTTTTTTTTTTAAAATTTTTACCGGGTTTTTTTATTTTTTTTTTTTTTTTTTTTTTTTTTTTGTATGTTTAAAAGTAGTCACGTGTATTCTAATTTGATTTCTATGCAAGTAATTCTTAAATTAGCTCTGTATTTCTCATTTTAATTCAGTTTTTAACCAAAGATTCAAAATGTTTATTCTTAATGTTCTATTATTTTTGTTTCACTTTATGCATGTTTCAATTTTCCTTTACACTTTTATCAATTTTTTTTTTTTTTTGTTATTTACTTTGCTATTCCTTTTATTATTATTTAGAGCTCTCAGTAACATTTATTTAACCTTTTGTAAGTGAAATGAAGGTTGTTTTGCAGTGTGACTCTAAAATATGTGGTGCAAATTTAATGATTCTCTGGTTGGTATCTAGAAGTTGGAACACATGTGATTTCGACGCCAATACGGTTACCTGAGGAATCGAGCGGATTAGTTCTATTGGCCAGATAGCTTACGACACAGCAAACATTTCGTGTTTTTGAGTTGTTTACATGCTACGCGAATTATTATAAAACTTAAAATATTTAATTAAATAATGAAATAAATTTTAATTAGGATAATTTCAAATTGTAAATAAATGAAAAATAGAACTTTGATTTATTTAGTGATTATATATTTCTCCGATTACATAGTTGAGAGATTTTTTTTTTTTTTTTCATTTGCCTTACAATAAAAATCGTTTGCATGGAATTTTTGAAGTAGCTTGGTCAAATTTTGGAATTAATCATTTGTAATGTTGTCTTCACCTGCGTGATGGTTTCTTTGATGCGCTGCATTGTTCGTTTTTCTTTTTGATATAGTTAGAGCGTTTCCTCCCAAGTGCAAATTTTGGAACTCAGTAAGTCTTAATTTTTTACTATTACTTGTTCTGAAGAACATATGCCCTTAGTAGGAAAGCTACTGAGAGAAAATGTTCTACTGCTTCATTAGAGTAATTAAAAGAAGCTGATTCCATACATTCAGTCAGCTAGCCAAGCTACTAGGATCTCGCTTTGCTGAAAGTGAAGCCGCTCATGTTTTTTTAAGTTAAAAAATTTGCCCGGTGCCCACTTCAGATGCTGCAGGCATTGTGAGCGCAATTTCTCCTGTTTCATTAGAATAATTAAAAGTAGCAGATTCCTTACATTCAATGAGCTAGGAAAGCTAGTAGTTATGTTGAAATTTGTTATTTAAAACGGGAGATAGTGCAACGACAAACCACAAACGCGATGGGTTTGGAAAAAGATTAACTTTTAACTGTGACCAATGCACGTTTGTTTACTTGAACTTGAATTAGAGGGGTTATGTGATTTGAAGCACTAAAGGCTGTAATCCCACGTTTGTTTACCATTAGCATCCATCTTGCTTTGGTGCAATAGTGCTGTTTTAATAAGAGTGTGTTCTAACTTGTAGATTTCAACCGATTCTCTTAATATCTAGTGTAAACTTTCAGATTTTTAAACAGGATCAAAATAAATAGATTTTAGGTACTATTTCCATGAATGGAGTTAAAGACAAAAACCTACCAAATCTTAGTACTAATATTCAACTTCTTTGTTAGCACAGCTAAAAAAGAAAAAAAAAGTCTTTGTCAGTAAGCCAGAAGGCAAAGATTCCTTTTGCCTGTAGATGTTAGGAAAAGAACATTTCATCCTCTACTTTCATTAGGATTAGAGCCGCAAGATTGAAAGAGGGTGGAAGTGAATGCAAATGATGAGAGCTTTCCAACAAGGTGTAAAATGTGGAAGTTAAAAGGCTAAATTGTGGATGGAATCACTTTTTGCTCGTAACTTCTAAGCAATCGTAGCTATCAAAAAACTTTCATACAATAGTTGTTCGTTATGATAAGGCAATAATTCACTTAATTTTAATTTTTTTCTCCATCTTCTATCGTAAGGGCATTATGGGGAAACAATTTTAAACCCCCCCCCCCTTTGTGCTTGATAGCTCAACTATGAACCCAGCCAAGATTTTCACTGTCCTTGCAACATATCCTTCACCAGTTAAAATCTGATCAAAATTACTTGCATTGACATATTGTGTCCTCTGAAGAGGAAGTTTATACTTATTAGATCTGGTAATTGAGGTGGCCTAGGAAAAGGTTTCTGTACATTCTCCAAGTAGCTGCGTCATTTCCATCTACATCCCTGTATATAAAATACCCATCCTTGAGCTCCATGTTTGTGTAACAATTCATGTTGTTCAAAATGTTCTCCAGGAAGGACAATTTTGTACGGTACTATCTATTACCTTCGTGCAGTAGACTCTCAGTAATCCAACCGATATGAAACCAGAGGATGATGATGAAGAAGCTGTTTGAGATGTATGCTTGCCCCTTGGCTGCTTTATCTCAAATTATCCTTAGTTCAAATTCTGAGATTGCAAAACTTAGAAAAATTGAAAAAGTTGGTGAAAACCAGAGGACTGCCAGATTAATGGAGGTTCATTTAACACACACATTTTGATAGAAAAATCAATGTTGATTGCACAAAATTATACTATATATATAATAGATGTTACAAAATGTAATTTTGAATCTGAGCTATATATACAGTCGTTTATGCCGTCCTGAGGTTCTGAAATTAGCATGCAATGTCTTGTTTTCCCTTTAACACTCTTCACTCGCCCTGCTTTAAACACTGAATTGCAAGAGAGATCAGATTACTAAGGGTCTAAAGTATGCCATTTCAGTATGTATATTCCAGTACAAAATCTGCTCATTTTGATCTTATCTACCTACATTTAAATTTTGGTATATTTTTAATTGTTCTGTATAGGATTATGAATTTTTAACATCTTGCTATGGATAATATTAGATTATCTTGTAATTTCTTAAAGAGAGGGGAAAGCACTTTCCTGTTTCTTTGTCAAAGTCCTCATTGTAAAAGGCTTTTGATTTTCCCCTCTTGTTTATAATCTAAAGTAGGATAATAATGATTTGGCCAAATACCGAATATTCAGCCAAATTTCAGACCGAATACTGAATTGTTAGAAACACTTTTGGATTTTAAATAAAATACTGCTCAGATTTTAAAAGAAAAAAATGTTAATATGGTGGATGCATTTTTTTTTATAATATTTTAAATATCTTAATTTCAATAATAATTCCAGTAATAAAAAGTGAGTCTACATTTTGGACTTGCTAAACAGATTTTTTTTTTTTTTTTTAAGTCATCATTGTAGAACATGGCAGTGACAAACACAAAAGAATAGACATAAAAATTATTAGAAATAATTACTATTTTTATAAAATATTTCTACTAACTAGGATGGAACATCCACTTAATTTGTGAAGGAAGGGGGGAAAAAAAAAAAATCAGAAAAATTTTCAAGACTTTCAAATTTAGCAAGAAAATATCTTTCAGCTCCTGAAGCACAGTATATAGTGAGTGCTTATTTTCTGAAGCTGGTAATATATATGTATGAAACTAACAGATCAGATTTCTTTCTGAAAATGCTGAGCAATTATTGTTCTTGCATCATAATTTCAGGCTTTACAATGATAAATGAGATGCAGCATTATTAAATACACTTGTACAGTGTAACTTAAAATTGAGTAAATATTATTCTATTTTTTAATAAATATAATTCTGCAATTTCTTAATTAAATACTTTAAAAAAATTATTACCTTGAATTTATTCGGCCAAATATTCGTTACATCCCTAATCTAAAGCCCTTAGCACACATCTAAAATTTCTTCACAAGCAAGAGAGAGCGCAAGTTTCTTCAAATGGTAAAGTTCTTGCTATTCATTTCAGCTGTGTGGAGAACTAGTTACAGAGAGAAGAAACTCTTGCTGTCTTGAGAAAAATTGTGCTAAGGGCTGAAAAGCTAATGTTTTGTTCCACTTGAAACAAATTTGATTTGATTTCTGTTATTTTACTTCTCACATGTTAACTGTTTTTCCTTATTTTTTTCTTTGTAGATATTAAAGCCACTGTCATTTACCCAGCTACAAATAAGCATGCAGAAAAATATAAACGTCAACCATCATTTGTTGTTAACGAAACTCCTGAAATATATAAATCAGTTGTTCTCCCTCATATTGAATCTCAAAAATTCTCACTTCAGGTAAGAATCCTTATTATTGCAGTTTATTTTTTTTTTTTATCCTTGTAAATGTGACTGTTTTCTTTGAAATTGAAATAATTATGATAAGAAATTTGAAAATTCTACTGCTTGCATAAATAATAGTGCAAAATTTTCCTATTTAATTTTATTTCCAGGAGTTTAAAACAGTGACATGAGCAGTGGCGAATCCAGGATTTGGCTCCCCGCCCCCCCCCCTGAGGTATAAAAAGTTTTGTATCGTCGTGACGAACATCAAATCTTATGGCTTATGTAAACCAAAACACTTTAAGTTTACAAACTTTACTCACCTGACAATAAGAATCCATAAAGAACACTACAATACTTTTGATAATTTAACAAAAAAAAACCAGTGAATTAACTAGCAAAAACATGTTTTTGATCGTGTCAACGCTGCAAATATGAGTGGAATGACTACAAAAGTGGGAAACTTTCAAGCCTGTCAAAAACGAGGAAGAATTGTTTTCACATTTTTTAAAGGGAGATTAAGAAAAAACAGCTGTAGTGATTTTAAATAAAATAAAGAATTCTGGTCTAGCTGGGGGGAGGGGCCGAGCCCGGTTAGCAACCCCCCCCCTGGATTTACCACTGGATTCCCACTATTTTCTTTGTTTATGTGCTTAGAAAATACTGAATAACAATTTTCAGCTAGATTTTAATTTTGTAAACCATATTTCATAGACTTGAATGATTAGATTAATTTCTTAGCTCTTATTGACTTTGATCTTTGACACATTTTATTTTCCGTACCACTAGGATTAATTGTTTCACAATTTAAAAAATTTGGAAAATGATAGTAGAATAATTTTAAATTTTTTCAAGTAATTCAGAATATTATTATGATACATACATGTACTTACATTTTGTCAAAAATTCCAATATCAAAGTAAAAAGTATAATTTTATAATTTTTTTAAAAAAAATAATTGCTTGCACTATGCATCCTTTCACAAAATTACTTAACGTTTTAGTTTCTTGATATTTAAAAAAAATATTTCTAATGCTTTTTTTTTAAGGGGGTGGTTGAGTTCAGTACCAAGAATTGTAATGATATTTTTTCTTTGCTAAGAAGTAATAGTTTATTATAATCAGCGAGACACTTGAATGCAAACAATGTTTTTTCTTTTATCCTTTCAAATATTAGAATAGAACTCAAAGTTCATGTATCATCAAGCTTTAGAGATGAGGAACTTCTAATTGAGAGAGAATAGTTAATGAAAAGGAAAGAATTTTCATAAGCTGTACCACATTAATATTTAGAATTGTATTAAATTTTTATCATATGGTAATTTGAAGTATTTTTTAAATAGGGTTGCTGTCATTGCTATTGTCTGAAACAAATGCTCACAAATAATCTTAATATAAATAAAAGTCATTGTGAGTATGTGGCTATGTTCCTCCTTAACTACTGGACCAATTTCAATCACATTTTGTGCACTTATTATTTAAGACAATAAAGATACCTATCATCTTTTCAAAGTGCAAAAGTTAATTAAACAGTCAGTTAATTAGGAATTAACCAAAACCATTTTTCTGTTATACCTTTGAAGTAAGCTTGTCCCACAAAAAAATATTTTTATACCATCTTAAACTTCAAAATTGAATAAATAATTGATTACATGCAAACAATTTTTAAAGAAAGCAAATTTATAGATACTTTGTTGCTAGACAATGGTGAGACTTTGAACTAATCTGCCCTTATTTCTCTTTATTTTTGTAAATATTTTATATCAGAATTGAAAGATCA
The DNA here is from genome assembly GCA_013235015.1 of Araneus ventricosus. Lineage (NCBI taxonomy): Eukaryota > Metazoa > Arthropoda > Arachnida > Araneae > Araneidae > Araneus > Araneus ventricosus. The sequence goes on along the minus strand of BGPR01006267.1, from coordinate 39,139 downwards.
GCGTCAGCTTTTAAAAGCTAAAAAAGGTTAATTAAAACTTTAGTTGATTAAAAATGAAGCAAGATTTTTTCGTTTTTCCGCAATATTCTTCGAAAATATTATTCCACAAAAACTATTTTTATACTATACAGACATGACGCATTTCCGCGGAAACGCAGATTTCCGCTTTTTCGGCATCAGATTTTATCATTCTTAATTTTTTATTATATAATAATTCTACAATATTTTTAATATCTTAAGCACTTTTTGTATAAATTTATTTATTTTATTGTTAGATTAATTACATTTATTTTACTTTTCAGTATTTATGTTTGACACGATTCACTATTTATGAAGTTCAGCTTTTCTTATTCCAAGCCTGTGTCATGTCTGACTATATTAAAAGTTCAAAAAAGAAGCTTTTCAGTGACACAAATTTCATTTCCATTGAATTTATTGCTCTTATTTCAATAATTAAAAAAAATTAAATTGTGTATGAAATTCAATTGTAACAATATTTTTTTTTATTGTTGAAGAACAAGCATACATACAAAAAGTTGTTTTTCTAGGCCATCTTAACAGAATTTCACAAGAACTCTAAAGAAAAGTTTAAAAGCAGACGATTCACAATTTATATCGGGAACAATTATTGATCTAGTTTATTTTAACACTTTTTATTAATGAAAAATTAACAAATTTATTCATTGTCCCAAAACGTTCTTCAAAACCTTTCTTATATTTCAATATTTATGAATTAAATTTGAAGTAAAAAACATTTCTGATGGTAAAAGAATTTTGTGTATTATAATTTTCTATACAAAAATTATTTTTAAATGAAAAATATTAGACATAAAAGTATTTTAATCCAGAGCAACACAGGGCATAACAGCTAGTATAAAATAAAAATATATCAATAAGTCTTTATATACATAAAGAAATCTCATGGAATGTTCTGGTTTTAATAAATGCATCTGAATGTGAGCTTTTATGTGGTGTCTGTCTGTATGTTCTTTTTAATACTGTACTTCCATAAATTTTCTTTACAGTGGGTTCACAACATATTAGAGCATAAGAGTGAGGCTGAAAGAATAGTATTTGAAGATCCAGATCCTCAGCTGGGCTTTGTGCTTTTACCAGATCTCAAATGGGATGAAAGTGAAAAGAACTCCCTCTACCTCATTGCCATCTGCCATACAAAAGATATTAAATCACTGAGGGACCTGAATGCATCCCATCTTCTACTATTAAAGAATATTAGGACAAAAGCTCTTGTAAGTAATTGAAGATTAGTTTTATATAGGCTTCTTATACAGGGTGCTCCGTCAGGACCACTCGTAGGTAAATGTGAAGTTTACAGTACCCATGTGTTTCTCGCCAATTTTTCTTGGTGCAATTTCATTTGCCATCACCAAATACTGTTTAGGATGTGCAGTGCAATTTTTATTGATCTTTTGCACATGCATCGCCTGAAAATTAAAGATTGAGCATGCAATGCCTGCAACATTTTAAGCGTGTACTGGGCAAATTTTTTTAACTTAAAAGAACATCACTGGCTTTGCTTTCAGCAGAGCAGGAAACTAGTAGCTTCGCTTTTTCATTGAATGTTAGGAATCTAGGTTTTAAAAAAATTCAAAAACTAGAATTTCCGCATGCAATGCCTGCAGCATTTCAAGCGTGTACCGGGCAAATTTTATAACTTAAAAAATATCAGTGGCTTCACTTTCAGCATAGTGGAATACTCTTAGCTTCGCTTATTCATTGGGAAACGAAACACACAGAATAACATACACGGTACTGAACCAATATTCAATCTGAATTCCAAATGAAGTTTTATTCAAATTTGAATTTATCGACCAATCACATTGAAGAGTTGAACTAAACGGTCCAATCGAAACTTGGTGCAATATAGCCTGATAAGCAAAACACCGATGAAAAGAACAATTTGTGTGCATGCACGCTTGTCAGTCGTTAAAAACATCTAGACGCATCCAAAACAAATGTTCTCTCATCGCCATCCTTGGCGGCAAAGAGTTGGCAATCCTAAGAGGAACGAAGTAAGTGTGTACCGTAAACTCCACATAAACCCACTCGATATCTGCAGAGTGAGGATCCTCACTTAGTCAAGGGTGATTGTATTCCAGATTTTTTACTTTCTCAGATAGGAAAAGATTTGCTATTTGTCTCAAATTTTGTTTTGGAATGAATGTATCATTAAGCTATTGTAAAAATTTCAAACTTTTTGATTATATCAAGTTCAATAAAGTAGTCAAACTTCTTGTCTAAGTAAATTAGTGAAAAATCACATAAAAAGCAATGAAGGAGTATCAAAAATAAGCATTATTGATCATCATAAGTGTCATGGAAATTGCTTGAATGATCCTATTTTATGGCTGCCATGATTGCCACATCACACTTATGTAGACTTTCTCTCCTAGGAACACCTGAAAAAATTTTACACTGAAATAGGCTTTATTTGCTCGTCTCTTTAGTTGCCTTCACTTATCTAAACAGTACACTGTTGAATTGTGTACAGTTACCCAATATATGGTACATGCATGTATTGTTTAGAAACGGATTCAGAAACTCTCCATGCTTTTGCATATGCGCCGGATGGAGTTATTTTAATCAAAATAGGGGGGAAAGTGAAGAATAGAAGGGTGATGTTTACATTTTACTGAGAGTGATCTAACAAAGAACTCTGGAAATGAGCTCATATGGTTCATTGCCCGACGCCCCTTTCCAGTGTAAAATCCTCCAAAAGTGGTAGTCTCGGAATCCGTTGCTGAATAGTATGTGTAGATGTGTATGGTGGTCATTTTGAGTCCTTCCTAAGTAAGCATCTTGCCTCCACTTTTCTTATTTCTAATAAAACTTATATTTTTCATCTAAAAAATATCTTTTCATATTCTTATGCCTTTTTTTCAAAAACTCTTTAAGATATAATACTTCAACCAATTTTATTGAGTAGGGATTTCCATTCTGCCTGGTTGAGGTCTAGGCAAACAAACTTGCATTTTCATTGGTAGTAAATTTCTTAACAATATGCATATTTATAAATTTAATTTATATGTTTGGGCCTTGTTACATTATGCCTTGTTTGTGTAAGAGAGTGGCAAGTAACATCTGTTGTTTTATTCACTTTGTAAATAAAACTGTTTTACTTTTTTAATCTAAAAAAATATTTAAATACATAAGTAAAATTTTTTGAGTGGCGATACTTTTTACTTAAAAGCCATGCAACCAAGCGTCGTGAATTATCCATATTTAATAGGTTTTTCATCAAAATTGTTCCTTTTGAACTTCCCATCTCTCAATATATATTCTCTTAAAGATGAATAGCCAAGTTACAAATCCAATAATTGGAACATATCTTTTTTTTTTTTTTTTTTTTTCTTTAATGCATAAATAGATACTTTGACTTGATCTCTTGTAACTGTTCGTTTTGAATACAAATTCAAATCATTTCTAATGACAGAACAAGAGCTATTGGCATTTAAAATTAATAAATAAATCGTTAATTTTTGCAGTTGTAAGAAATGTATTTCTATATAAATTAATGCATTTTAAACAGTTAAGATTTGTTAAATATATATATTTCTGTTCTTGCACAATTTCTGGACTTCTTTTGCACAGTATTTTACTTTCAAGCTAATTTTTTTATACAGTAAATGCATTTCTAATGCAATTATTTAATGACTAGAAAATTTGTGCTGGGCTTTTTGCTTTCCAACAATATCTCAGATCTGATTATTACAGATTTACTAATGAAAGTTGTTGAAGAAAATATCATGCATATTGACAGAGTGTTTAAGAAATAATAATTAAAAAAAGCATGAAAAACAGAACTAATGAATCAATTGACACTAACTTTCGTTTTATAAGAGTAAAAATAATGGAAAATCCACTAACAGAAAACAAAATAAAAAAAATTATGAATTGATGAATGCAAATCTTTAAGTAAAAGAAACCTTTCAGTGTCAGGACTGTTAAGAAAATATTAAAAATAAAATATATAAATATTCATTTCCAAAATTAAGTAGGGAAAAGAAAGAAACCTTTTAACAAAAACTAAACTATTCTAAATAGTTCTCAGTTCATGAATTTAAATAAAAAGGAAAAAACGAAGGATATATCCTAATTCAATCCGATGAATCAACTTAAAATAAACAGTCAAATGGCAATAATGTCCATTTATTTCTCTTGTGTATGCTAATTTGTAGACGTAAACACACCCTCTGAATCTCCTTGGCACGTAGCAAAACCAAACCACTTGAGCGTTACTGCAATTTCTGGCTAAACTAATATAGATTTCTATTATTAATAACATTAAAAAATACTGTAGTCAGTTAATCCAGGATGTACACACAAATTTCCAATTTTATCCGTGGTAGACTTGTATAACTAAATAATTACTTATTCCTTCAGTTTATTTATTCAATTTTTAAAAAAGTTAAACAGATGATGGAAGTTTAATACATTGTGGTTAATATTTTTTATGTGCATATTAATAATTACTAATATAGTAGCCCAGATCTCTCGGTAACACTCTGACATCACCAACAGTAAAACTAGTACCATAGCACTTTGAGATATTAAACAGCATTATTTCATTGTTAGAGCACCTAAATTTCAGTAATTTTAAAGAGCAATTGTAATTCTAATTTCAAATTTAATAGCTCTAAAATAGTGAAATAAAATTTTCTATCTATCAATATAAAACTTATCAATAGTTCCCGAGACATTTTAAATTTTATTAATCATATATTTCAAATTTATTTCCTTTTTTTAATAAAAAGTAGTCAATCACGTCAATAGTATATCATGTGCGTGATATAGTTTGGATGCCACGATGCATCTGATTATTTATTGCAATCGTGATGATATAATTTGATAATATTTTTTGGTAACATTTGATAAGCAGAGAAGTGCTTTGTTTTGATTAGAATTTCGAAAAAGAATTCCTTTGAAATTTTGACTTACGTTCGACAAGCTGAGAATTTCATGGTTATTGAATTATAATAAAATTGTTAAACTACGAAAAATACTTCACACCGAATGTTGTGTACCAAGAGGTTTTTTGAATAAAGAAATATGTAAATAAAAAAATATTTCCTGTCATAAAACATGTTTATTTTATTTGTTTTCAATCAATGTTAAACATTTCTCTCGCATTTGTATCTATTTAAACACGTCAGATTTGACGGGAAATCTCTCGAATGAAGAGGCAATTTGCACCCGTCATACCATGGCTGGTGATTTTCTAGTATAAAAAGAAGGAAAGAAAATGTGAAAATTCAGAACAGGTATATGATATTCAAATGGGAACAGCTTTGATTCACGGCATCACTGGTGATAATCTTGTATTGGCGACTGTTTGTCACCTAACCAAACATCGTATTGTTAAGTCGCCACAACAAAATATCGCCAATGGGATCCTATATTGAAGCTGTTGAAAAAGGTCGCCGAAACAAAATTATCACCAGTGATGCTGTATAACAAGCTGTACCTTCAAATGTAATTATAAAGATGTATTAATTTTCTTTTTTCCTTTTAGGATGCCATTCTAAAAAGGTACAACATTCCAAGTGAAAAACTGAGAGTATTTCTCCATTACCAGCCATCATACTATCATCTGCACGTTCATTTCACAAGCATTAACAAACAAGTTCCCAGATGCCAGTTTGAGGAAGCTCGGTTACTAGACACTGTCATTAGCAATATAGAATTGCTCGCAACATACTATCAAGATGTAACATTAACATACACGCTGAAGAGTAATGACTCATTGTTTTCCAAACTGAAAGAGGCTTCTGTGATATCTTCTTAATCATTATTTTACCACGAATATCTTCATTGGAACTCATCGCATTTTCATTTGAAACCATGTGCCTGAAAATGTCAGTTATTCAATTATTTTTTCACTATTTACTATAGGTGTGAGTATTGTACATAAAGTAATCACTCTCATTTTATGATTTTTGGGGACTTGATTCTTTTATTTTTTATCATATTTTATTTGGATTCATAATTATTTGTGAAACCATTAATTATGTATGGCAAAGGATCTATGGGTCCTTTTTATTGTGTTTCATTATTAAAATGATCATTTAGTTATAATTTTAAGTGTTCATGTAGCATTTCGAGAATTTTTCTAATGTTTGCATTCATATTCTTTCTTCTTATTTTTATAATTAATGTACGTACCATAAGAACAAATGTATAAGTGTACAAACTGCATGGCTATTGCAATTGGTTGTTTTTTAAAATAATAAAAATCTGTCATCCTTCTATTTTTTGACAATTTATTCATATTTCTCTAAAGTATAATGAATGCAGTTGTTCTCAATTTTGGAGCTTTCCTTTCATTTCAAAAAACGAAATGAATTGAAAACAAGTGAAAAAAAAAAGATAAATAACAAGTTCAACGACCGATTATTTTTAACAAGGATTAAATCTATTAATTTCCCAGCCATTTTTTAAACATTAATTAATATAGCTGTACTTTTTTAAGATAATTTGTTTTATTTTTAAAAGTTATAATATTTTTTTCCACTGATCTTTCTTCCCCTCTTTTTAATACTGTTTCTATGGTGAAATGAATTTTACTTTTTTTATTTCACTAATTTCTTGACTAATCTGTAAATAAAGCACTCTAAGATATTAAGAAATATGTCCAGTAAGCTGAATAACTACGGTTGCTATCATTAATTCTTTTTATCGGCATGTTTTAATCCAGCTAACATGGTATTGGACGTAAATATTCTGCTTCATTTTAATGTTGGGGTCAAACGCATGTCTTACTTGAGGAATAAGAAAGTGAAGTTATTTATGACACAAACAGTTATGTCATGCGACTTAATGGAATTAGGACGTTCATGTACACGATGAACAGAACAAGAGCTAGGCTACAATATAAGACATCTTGAAGACTAAAAATGCTTTATTAAAGGAACCATGAATGTCATATTATGCATAGAAGATTCATTTTAAATGAAAGTCACTATTGCCAGCAAACCAGCTGTTCACCAAAGGTAGGTAATAATAAATAAAAACTAAATCTTGGATGTTAAAAAATATATATATATTTTTTTTTTCTGTCTTATTAATATTATGTCTGTCATTGTCACCAACTTCTTGCACTCGTAGAGAAATATCCATGAACTACGTAGAAAACATTAATGGCAGATTAGGCAACATTAACATATTTGTTTTTAAAAAATTCTTCAAGAAACAATCCTCCCCTATGTAAAAAATTAAATGTATTGCATAGAATGTAAACTGGTATTTATATTTACTATCCTATTACGGGTCTCATTTCCCCAAGACAAAAATAACTTGTCAAAAATACTTATTTGTATCAAAATTCACATATGATCATTTCTAGGTAATTTTCATATAATTTAATTGTAATTTTGTGAATTTTCAATTATAGTAAGAATGTTTTATAGAGCAGTTCAATAAGTGTCTCTTAAGGCAGAAAACACTTATATATGGTTGATTGAAATATGACAAGATAGGATTTTTAGCAACAAAGGCCGTTATCCCCTAATGCCAAAGAGGATGCACTCAATAAATGTCAAAAGACACTCAAATATGAACAGAGAAAAAAAAGAACACAAATAATGTAAATAATAATAGTTATTTGTCTGTGACAGATATACCTTCATAAAAAAGTTTATTATTTGAAAAAATTACTACCTAACTTAATTTTTTATGCAGCTTATAAGATTTGCATGGTCGCCAAAAATATAGGCTTATAAAAACGCAGTAAAATAAAAAAATAATGAATAATTTAAAATAAAATCCAAAATTAGAACATGTTATATTGTAAGTCATTGATGAAGCTGATTTGAGCTTCATTCAAATAAAAGTATTATTATAAGTCATGTTTTTAAAATTTATGAAATTGGCTTACTTACTCATTTGTTTCATTTTATTGATTTCTGAATAATAAATAAACATTATTGAAACTTTTTTATCCACACGATCAAAATTATGTGTAATAAGCATATAACTTCACTACATGGCCCGAGAAGAATCGATAGGCTACAGGAAACTTTATTTCTGTGCAGAGATAGGTTGTACAAAAATTATATAGGATGGCAAAATTTGGACCTGTATCATAACTTCAATTCTATCAAATATTTGGGCTGTAAAATAGATGAATTATGTAGCGATGTAAATATGTTGTATGTATCATTTTTAAGCAAAAACATTCTGTAGTTACAATTACAAAACAAGTTTATATTTAGGTATCCATTAATTTTTTTAACAAAAGACAAGCCCTTTTGCTTTTTAAAACAATTTTTAAATAAAGGGAATGGGATTTTTTTTGTTGTTGTCCAAAGGTTGCCTAAAATTGGACCATTTAAATCGATGGGGTTATTACCTTAAACTATAGAAAATAGCTCAGAAAGTTTATTACTGTTATTCCATTTCCAATTTAAGAGGATTACTAAGTCGAAGCAAAAAACAATAAAAGGACACTAGCCATCAAATGTTGGATCAAAAAGTATTAAAACTTAAGATATGTATCATTTGTGAGAAAACAAAGGGAGAAGAGGAAGTGATACAGTGCATAAAATGTCAGACTCGGATTCATGCATTGAGTGCTGATGTGAATAAAAGAATATTTTTGCTTTAATTGTGTTTAAAGAAATTGGTGGTCCAATCTAAGCTGCCGGCTCCCTCGTTTCGACTGATGACACATTATTTTAAAGTTGCTTTTTTCCTTATTTAAAGTGAATTTCATAAAAAGTTAATTACACTTTTCTGAAGATAAATATGCTACAAAAAATTCTACTGCTTGTTTTTCATTAAAATTCCTTGTCCATCACTGTACATTAAAAAATATCCTGATAGTCTGAATTCGGTGACTCTCCCTTACATATGGCAGCTAAGAAGTATCTTTTAACTGCCATTTCTGTTCATCAGAGGTAAACTATCTTATGTCCAATTTTGCTGACTTTATCATATTTGTATTATCCTAGAGTTAGTAAAGTATCTTAACAAAGAAAACAAGACGAACTCAAAGAAAAGAACAAAAGATAACCATTCTCAAAAAATAAATTGTGCATCGCAATATATTGCACTCTCTGGAATTTATTTTGCCTCTTCTGTAAAATGTTACTTAAGATAATTTACCTCTGACCATACAGATTTGTAAACAAAACCTACAAGATTCCATTGATCATACGTACCATGAAAGAAATCACCAATTTATTACAGAAAAAAAAGCTAATTACTATCTCAAGGGTTATGTCAAATTGCCTTTGCAGACCAAAGCTTTATTGCATTGCCCTCACAAACAGTAACTATATTTATTCTTCCAATATCATCAAGCAATAATGTTCAATTTTGAAAAAACAAATGCTGGTCTCGCCTATTTCAAACATTTTTCAACATATGGGATACACAAAAAAGGTGAAACTGCTGATAAATTAGAAAATTTTGAGAGGTTAGGATTATTAATTAGTTAAAAAGGAGAATGTGAGGAAAGATTTAGCCAATAAATATCTCATGCTGAAAAATATGTTATCCCGAGTAACAGAAATTTATTGATGACCTTGGAACTATCCACTGTTTTTAGTGGAGTGAATACTGATAATGTTGATAACAGTTATAACAAATTATTACGAAACAAGATCTACATGAATAATGTAAAATCCAATTCTGTAACATTTAAGAAGCATGATTAATTTTCAAAAAGGAATGAAGGAACATTGACTGAAATAGTGTAAAATTAACATAGCTAATATATTTTTAATAACAACATAAATAATATGAATTTTAAAGACTTTAATATATGTATATGTGTTGCTTTTATGAAAAAGATGATGAGGACAAAGATGCAAAATGAAAATTTTGCACAAGACATATAAAAAAGTGTTTTTTTTAAGATTTTCCCCTTTCCAGCTCAAAATATTTGTTATAGAAAAAAATTACAAAGTTATAACAATAAAAAAAACTTAGGACAATTTAATACTTAAAATTATTCTTTTATTCCAGACTAATTAATTAAAATTATTCATTCATGATTCAATAGTATTCATATCATGTTGTCATCAAAGCCTTCTCCACGCCAAATTAAAAGCATATTATTCTGGCATCACAGGCCTGGGAAAGATCAATACAAAAAACAAATGTCACCTTTAAAAATTTTCTCCCTCTAGATAAGTTTTTTTTTAAATACAATAAAATAATTCATAAAATTTAATTTAAATAATTTTTTTCAAATCATATTAATATAATCAAAACAAAACCTTTTTTTAACATGTGGAAAATAGCCCAATGAAAAGCACCATTACTTTGAATTTACAAAACAAACATATACAACACTATTATTTTTAATAAGTGATGTACAAATGATAGAAAAAATTCCATGGTCCTATACTCAAAAACAACTTTTTGAAACTATTCCATTAAGGTCAGTGTCATAAGCTAAAAAATCTCACTAATTCCTTTATATGGACGAAACTGTCAGACTAACACTTTCATTGAAGTTGAAACTTTTAGAAGATGAGAATCGTCTAATGTTTCTTGTAATATGTTGAAAATCCTTAGGAAAAAATTTTCTCCCCATTTAACTGAAAAATATTAGACACTTCAAAAAAATAGTATGGCATAAAAAATCTATTATTTTTATTTAATAAAAGTCAATATCTTACAGAAGGAAAATCAAACACCAATGGTAATTACTACAATCATTTTACAATTTCTAACCATTCATTAATTGCAATACAAAAAAGAATATTACTCTATTTTTACTTATATTAAAATTTATAATTTTAATAATCTTTAAAATAACTTTTTTGTTCTTTTAAGAAGGTACATACTCAGATTCACCCCACACAACTGTTATGCTCAAAAACTTTGTTCAACCAGATCATCAATTTCATTCATACAACAGGTAACTTTTCCAAAGTCTGGATTTAATAGTCTAGATAATTTCTTCATAAGTTTTTCCATGGGTTTCATATCTTCTGGTAACGTACAGTTACCTGCCTTACATAAGCAAAGCTGATTTGTATTATCCTGTTGCACTAATTCTAAATAACTTTCACACAAATGTCTTACCATAGCTATTTTTTCAAAGCAACCACAGACAGATTTAGACTTAATAGTAGGAACGTTTTTCTTAATCACTTTATTATAATTAATTGCATGATTGAAACCTATATTTTCTTTCTTAGATGATGCACTCTCCCTATTTGTTTGAGGAAGATGAGATAGGAATGGAGCTTCACTCTCAGGCTCTACTTTTATATTTGGCAAGAGGAGTTTTTGATTTGTTCTGGAGGAGTCTACTATAGGCATGGAATCTATGGTAGTCACATATTGTGAATCATCCTGAAAAATAAGGCCTGGATTTTTTTCAGATGGATCAATAATTTCAGTTTTTATCACAGAAAAAGAATCTATAATAATTGCATTTTGCAAAAAATCAGAAGTTCTTTTTTTTTCTTCATGTGGATTCAGAATTTCTCTGCTTGTTGTAGGTACAGAATCTGTGTTTGTCATCTCTCGTGAACAACAGTCTTGAAAGCTGTCAAATAAAGTATAAATGTTATTTATGTAATATTAACAAAATTTATTATTATATCACATTTTTTATTAAATAAAATTAATTCTAAAAACAATTCTAAATAGTTTACATAATTTAACATTTTAAAATACTTAAAACACTATGTATCACCAAAAAAAATGAAGTAAAGTTAAAAATCATTTTCTGTTGAAACCTATTATAAAAAAAGTTCTGACGGCAAGTCAGAAGATGAAAGTAGATTCTGTTTGTCCAGAGATTTAACTCTTTCAAGGCTGATGGGACAACTAAGTATTGCAGGGTGCGTAGTGAGAAATTGCTGCAAAAATTAAGGACTTTTTAAGCATCTTAGCCAAAAAAATTATGCACCTTTGTACCTGCATGCATATGTCGACAAACGTATTTTCTAAGCATATGATGATTTCTGTTTTAAAATAATGCACAGTTTTTATTGAAAATTTTAACATTAAGGAAAAAAATAGCCCAACAACAAAATTCACATTGAAAAGATTGTTTTGAATTTTAAGATATAGCCAAAATTATTGTTTTCTGCAATAATATTTTCAAAGTTTATCTCGAAAAAGTGAAAAAAATGAACTTGATTTTACTTTCTCATCCTGTACAAATACACACACTTTCGCTTTAAGTATTTGTAGAGATTAATAATATTAGCACAAACAAAATATAATTAATAAAAAAAAATGTTGTAAATCATCTAAAAACCAACGAGTTTTTATTTAACTTCAAAAAACGGATTCAGTGTTTGGAGCTGTCACCTGCATAGGGAGAAAACGATTTCGTAAAATAACATGTGAGAACACACACCAATGAAAATGCTCCGGCAAAACCGGGGCATTTTCATTGGTGTATCAGGGTACACGCGGGCCAAAAACTGGTTACACAACTTTGTTGCGCCAGTGTGAACAGTGCCATTAAAGAATATGGTATCGTGTCATCTCACAACTGCAGCATTTGCAAAAACCGCTTTATGTGTACGTACACCTAATTATGATTTTAATAAATCTTAGTGTTTGAAGCAAAAATGAGCATAGAAATATAAAATGAAATGCAGTAGCAGAAATAAACAGTATTCCCTCATTCTAAATACAGTATTCTGCTACATTATTTTTAAAATATGCATTTTTATTTTGTAATGCCATTGACAGAAATTATAATGTGCAAAATCAATCTGCTCAGAGTTTTATTTACTAAATAACATTAAAACTCAGTGTTTTATAACTCTAAGTAAATAATAAGATTTTATCAAAGCAAATTTTAAAATGAAAGGCATCACATTACTATAATCAATTTTTTTTAGTTTCACAACGGATTACATTTGGGAGACAAATTCAGTATTGTCAATTTATTAGATTGCAGTTGTGTCAGAGTTTACTACATTAATTTCTACATACAAACAAAAGTTCTATCTTACTTTTCATTAATTATTTGCTGCGGCTTACAGAGCTCCATTAAAGCTTCCTTTTCCCTCGCACGACGTAGACACTGAGATCTTGAAGCACGATTATACCTTGGATTAGCTTTAAGTCTTGAAATGTGTGGCCCTTTATTTCTTCCCATATTAGAAGTACTTTATATTTTAAAAATTTGCTGAAATATCAAATGGAAGGAAGTTTTTATGAAAATATTTTCATAAATAATGCTAATTCCCAACAAATAAACTACCAAAAATCAGTCAGTTAGCAATAATTTAAATGATAAACAATGATGAATTAAGAATTAATAAATAAATAAAATTGGTTTCAAACAAGGTTGGTTTTCCATCTTCCCATCCCCATCATTGCTACCGAGACAACAGAAATACCTCTTATCATTCTCTTCATGGCTCCCCCATTCTCTTCTTTTTGGTATTTGTCTGCCTGACCAGAAGTACTGTTCCTTCTTTTTCTCCCTAGGCCCTCTCCCTTCGTTAGGAATAGGACTATTCATAGATAATTATTACGTCCATTCTAACAAACAAATCTCTTTAATCCTCCGAAACTCACAGTGCTTTGAAATCTAGCTCTTTTAAAACCCATAACGTCCGAGGGCAGACATGAAAGCAGGTAAACATTTCCCTCCCCCTTCTGGTAAGCAAGTGGTCATTTGCGTGGGGGTGGCTTTTATCATCATGTTTCTAACATCCAAACACTAGTTGACTAGATAGGGGTCGTTTACAAATTGTGATAACACTCTATATTTTCTGTAAAGATTTTCTAGAAGTTTTATTTTTCACCTTTGCACAACAGTAAAAGACAAATTTGATGCAAAAGCATAATTTATTGAGTGCATCGTTTTGGCATTAGGGGATAACGGCCTTTGTTGCTAAAAATCCCATCTCTTCACATTTCAATCAATCAATCAATGCAAAAGCACAATTTTAAATTTTAATGAGCATATAGGTACCATTTTAAAATAATTGCTGGGTCAAAGTTGATCACTTAAGAGTTCTCCTCTTTTTTAAATGTAAGAGTTTACTTATCTAGATTAACTGTAAACAAGCAATGTAGCTATTATATTTATTAAAACCCAAGATAATTTTTAATTTATTTAATTATTAAGAAATTTAGTTATAGAGCAGTTGCTCATATTTATTTATTAGTATCTAAAAGATAAAAAAGTTCCAAAGTTGGAAACTTATTAAGATAAATCTATGTACATGAAAAATAAAGTTATTTCCAGAGTTAATAAAACAAAATTTGCCAAAAATTTCAGAATTTAAAATTACAAAGCAGAACAAGAGGGAACACAGGACAGAGAATATTTACTTCGACGTGATAGTCTCTTTCTAGGTGATACTATTCATAAATATTGTAGGTATACTGCTAAAAGTAGCAAAGACAAGACTTGTCCTTTCCAAATGCCTTTTGCAAGCAAACAATTGTTATTAAACACAAAATGTAAGTACTACGAAGAAAAGAAAATGACGAATTTTAATGAATGTGACAATCAAACCCTGGTTTTTCTAATCAACAGGAAATTTTAATTGCATTTTTTTAAAAATTACATTTTCTGACTTAAGCAGTACACTGAAAACATATCTGTCAACCTTCAAATGGCCTTTAGGATTTTTTTAAAATGTGAATATTTAATTCATTGTATTTTTAATTAAGACTATTTAAAGTACTGGTAGGAAAAAGATTTAGCTTTGAAAAATACTTTATATTGTTACAAACACAGTTTACCAAAAAAAATCAATGCATTTTTTATTTGATATGCAACTTTTAAAATTTTGAATATTAATCATAATTAAGACTTTTCAAATACTGGTTAGAAAAAGACTTGCTACAAACATTGTTTTCGGAACAAAAAAAAATAAATAAAAATAGCACATATTTTGTTTACATACTTTCCAATATTTTGTTTTATATTAATATAAATTTTAAAAAACACTCTGAAACTCATCAATATCATAAAACAATATCTTATTAATTTACCCCTGAAAGAAAACTTTCCGATATCCAGGAATTTTAGCAGTTAGCAAGCAGAAAGCTTAATGTAAATTAAGCATCTGCCCTTGAACACTTACTGGAGACATCAATCAAGAGTGACAGTGGGAGGGGAAACGACCATTGTTGAAAAGATAAGATTGCTCCCCACCATTTACCAACCCACTTCAAAAAGGGGAAGGAAATAAGAATACAACATTTCGGTAGCTGGGCCATTCGTCTGGCAATTTGCATGACAAGCCGTATTGGCAGTCAGAGGGTTAAATAATATTCTATGAAAAAATGTGATTAAGTGTTTAGAGTTCACTATAAACTAAATAATAATACTAACAATCATGTTATCTAAGTATAAAGAGCTTTATATCTGTTTTAATATAGGTTTCTAAACTGTATACTTATATTTGTACTCTTCAACTGGTTTCACAATAAATAATGGAAATTCAGTGAAAAGAATTTTTTAAATAGCTTGAACATTTCAAATCTAATTTATTGGGAATTATCTGTAGTTTTTATAGGTGCTAATTAGAAATTTTCAGTAGTTAGATAGAGCAAATGACTTTCTTTGCCATCAGAAATATAAAAGGATCACAGAAGATGAAGTTATTAATCACGTAGGATCCTTTCTTCCTCATTTACACAGCAATTATTCTCTTAAAAACTTTTTTAATGCACAGCAATTACATTGAAAGAAACGATGTTTAAAATGAAAAATTGTTTACAAGATGAATGTGTAATTTTTAAAAATAATACTCATTTAGAAGAAAATTTAATTATTTCCTCATATGTGATGAAAAATATATAAATAAACAGACAAAATAATTACTTAAAAATCTGTAAATAACATCAATAATCAAGAGAGATTCATAACACAGAAAGTTTAGATTTAGTAGAAAGATATGTTGGGGAGTGTTTGGAGACATATGCTTGCTATAAAGCCGCTTTGTCTCTAGTTGAGGGTAAAAAAAATTTGAGAACTACACGTAAGAGTCGGCCTCACTGACCACTCCGGAATGTGCAGAAAGACACATTGAATTTGAATTAAAGAGATGTTTTCAGCAAAATGTGCATAATCAGGAAAGATTTCGATTTTCTTCTTATATTCCAAACTTGCGTCAGTCTCTCCCACTAATCCTCGCCCCTTCTTTGCTGTATCTCTTTTCCATTCTACAGAATAGACGAATTTACCGTAATATGTCTTGGACCCGCACTGATTGCAACTAATGTAAAGCATACTCCAATGTCACGACATTTATAATAGCATCTTAATGATGCTTAGTTCTCTTCAGTCCTCGCACAAGATGGTTACGCACATGTTGGTAAATCTATTTGAACTGAAGAAAGTTATCCTTTATATATTGTTTTTCTTTGTGTACGTCACAATTCAAAGATATGACGAAAACACTTTTTAGAATTTCTATTAACAACTCTGATGATTTTTTAATTTTTTTTTATTTAACTAACTATCTAAAAATACATAAGTTTTTATTTAATTTATTGTAACACCTAATAAAAGCAGCTAAATAATATCAATATTGAGTATTTCCAAAAAATAAATATATAATATTCTGCAATCCGAGTTTGATGGTCTTGGACGGCGAAAGAAAAAAAAAAAAAACATAAGTAGAGCAACAAAGGTACCGAAACGCTGGATGCCAAAAGAATGCGGCTAAAAAATATCAAAGTACTTGAGGGCTTGAATGACACACAGAAAGTAAAAGTTGAATTGAATTTGAATTAAAGAGTTATGGGATTTGAAGCAACAATCTACTCGGAATGAATAAATTTACAAATAAATAAAATGTTATGATTGATTGATTGATTCGGATGGATTTCATTTCGAGTTAGAATTTGAGAACACCCGTAAAAACAGGTGTTGGATAAAACAAAACGAGCGGCAATTTGCTTTCAATAACTGTTAAACATCAATAGTTAACCAATAGTCAAGTGGATATTCATTTCCACTTCCACCTAAACCACAGAGAAGACCTCTCTTCTTAAGACCTCTGTGACCTAAACTTGCTCTTATCAGAATGAAAACTTCCATTATCAGCAAAACAACATCTTGACTCTTCAACTGTTTGTTTACATTTTCAGTTTTCCTCGAACGTTAGTTGAGTTTCGCTGCAGGAATCAAAAAGCATTCCCGAGTTTCATATTTCAATTTGATAAAAATCTCTTAAATAATATTTATCATGGCTTTCTATGAACAGTTAAAAATGTTATATGACCAAGGACTTTACAGCAATGTTTCGACTCTGGTAAGATGTAATTTTATTCATTGTTTATGCCCCTTTTTACTCATAACTCAAAAAAGATAGGAATGGGGTAGAATTTTTTGGTAAAATAAAATTTGTGAGGAAGTTTTTAACCAATTCATTAAGAGTATGGGACTAGCCGTG
>BGPR01006267.1:1460-14415 GCA_013235015.1 Araneus ventricosus | reverse complement strand
TGTCACACTCAACTATCCGGACTTTTCAGGCATCTGGAAATCGACGTTTCCCGAGCATGCCGGTTAGTTAAGCTTTTACTGTACTAAAATTGATGTTTTGCTGATGCTGCCGATAAAAAGAGACCAATAAAAGTTTTAATTTATTCCCAACAACAAAAAAAAATGTTGCAAAAAAATATGAAATTTTCAACATCTATGGTACCTACAAGTTTGAAAAAACATGATTAAGTTTTTAAAACCTTTTAAAGCAATGGGAAGTGATTTAAATCCTTAAAATTTGACAAGTCTAAAAACAAATAAAAATTAATTTTTTTGTATACAAATAATACATTGTAAGCAAGTAGCATACATGTTTGTGCATTTTTTAAAAATAAATTTCTTTGATAGTTTAAATTTTTTTAAAGTCTTCTTTTATTATAAAAAATTAACTAGGCATATTTGTTTTTAATTAGAAATTGATGAAAAATATGTAATATGTATTTCTATATGTCAAAAATTTTGTATGGGAACCTTCAAGTTTGATGTGCTGAGATTCGATTATGTATTTTTTGTGATTATATTTAAGTTAATTTTGTATTAATAATATATTCCTATTTTCTTTTCTTTTTTTATACTAGGCCAATATGATTTTGACTGTCAGTGAGAGCACTCCAGATCTCTTGACTTTTTCTACTAAATATCAGACTTATGTGTATTATGCAGATTCTCTTCTTAATTTGAAAGAATTCAAGAAAGCAGAAGTAAGCAGTTTGTTTTTAAATACTTTTATTTAACTTGACTTGTTTCATGTTTGTAAAGATGGAATTTTTTAATTGATTTTTCACTTACTTCCTGGTTTTCTAGAGTTATCAAATTCTGTACACAGTATTTGATGACAATACTTTTTTATATTTTCTGAACTTAATTCTCATTTAAACAATTAATTTAATTAAGTTTGATTCCATATCATAGGTGCCATCTAGATGTGAATTTCAGAAAAAAAAATTGGTTTAAAAATTCCATAATATTCATAATAATTTAAATAAAAAAATTCTAATTTGTAATCCTCTTAATAAAAGTATGTTTTTCAAGACTGTTTTTATTTAAATTCATTAAAGAATTGAATCCTTATAAAGTTATACGAATCATGATTGATAAAATAATGGATTGATATTTACTTCTTAGGCTATGTATAAAAAAGCACTACAGCTGAAGAAATCATTAGCTAAAACTAAAGGAAAAACACAACCTTTTCTGATGGGTGTAAGTAGAGCTCTGTTTTTGTATGCTTAATACTTTCAAATTTTATGTAATGTCTTTGTTATTATTATAATACATTTCATTTCTTTGTATGAAAGTGTTGAACCTTATTTTAATTGCAGGAGGTTACATCTGAAGTTGATGTTAAATATAAGGCTCACTTGTGTTTAGTCAATTTGAAGCAACATTCCCAAGCTGCTGCTCTTGTAAGTATCTTCACTATAGTAATCATATCTGCTTGTTATCCATATTAATAAAAACATTGATCATTATGTGTTACTAGCAGTCCCCTCGCGGCGTTGCCTGCAACATCCTGAATTTCAACAAAAAATTTTAAAAAGCTTATAATCTTCAACTTCAGGTTTAAACTTGAAAGCCACATTGTGTAAATAGCTCCCTGAGGTCATATTTCATTTTTTTTTCTTCAGTTTCAGCGAAAGTACACGCAGGATGAACATGTCTTCTGAAACTAAAGATATCAGCCTTTACATCAACTATCAAAAAGTATAAAAACAAACAAATTAAAACCTGTATCTGTCAGCGAGACAACAGGCGGTGCAATCGTACTTCAAAATCTTGATGAAAGCAAAGGGATTATAACATCTCTTGGTTTCGACGAAATGCATGCTGGGAATAGAACACCGTGACATTGGTTATGAAGAATCAAGGAGGGAAAAAATGGAGCGAAAATATTTTAACACTTCAGAAAAAAATTAATTAATATTCAACTATAAAAGATATTTTAACCGTTCTTGTTTTAAATCGTGGGGAATATTCCATTCATTGCCTCAAAAAAAAAAATGAAAGATAACATTATTAGAATGGGGGATGCAGTAAATTTAAATACAAAATTTTGTTGGCAAAACTGACTATTTTCTAAAAATTTCTCAAAATTCAGTAAATTATGTTTGAAGCCCAGAACAAATTTCATTAGAAAGAAAATTGTTTGTTCGATCCAATGGTGTATCGATTGTTTTTCAACTATCATTAGAAAAGATGCTATAGCTGTAAATATGCCGAAAATGACCCAAAACATTAAATAAAAAAATTTCTACATTAAATTTTAAAATTCTGGCTTCGAGGTGCATTCAGTCACCATTACGACTACCTGTGTACCAAATTTCGTGGCTGTAAGTGCGATAGATTCGTCTGGACATCGCAGACACGCACACTCACACAAACATTGCCTATTTTAAGTATAGATTTGTCTGACATCCATTCATTTTATAGTGTAATAAATTGTTTTCAGGCTTCAGTCTTATCTTTTAAATACTGGACTAAGACAGCTTTACCAGTGTTTTTTTTTATGCATTTGTTCTCAGGACACAGACTGCATGTAATGCGAATAATTTTGATTGTTTATATTTCAGCTTGAAAGTAAAGTTCTTTAAATTGCTTCTACAATGAAACAACTTCATTTTGTTAATAACTAAATAATCTATTTTTGATATAAAATTTGGCTATTGATGTTACAACAGAAATATTATTAAATGAATTAGGTTTATTCTATGCTTCTAGAATTTCTCTTTTAAAAAAAATCTTGCTAAATGAAACTCTCAATAAGTTATAATTTAATCAGTTCATGAAATAGCTGTCTTTATTTGGCAAACCATTTTAAGATTTAGAGATTTTCTTTGATTTCATCTCTGAAATGATAGATTATTTTTAATCATTATTTAGGTGCAATATTTGCAAATGTAAGTCCAAACACTCTTCCAACAAAGAATAATGCTATTCATATGCAACAATATACCTGTATGTGAATGTCGTAAATCCTTCATTAACAAAAATTGTTTAATACTCAATTGTTTATTGTATGGTTTTTGTCTTTTTGGTAAATTGCTTGAACTAATGTAAGTAGCTAATTTGCTTTCATTTAATTGAATATATTTTGAGTGTAGAAACCATAAAGATAAATCCCAACCCTGCCTAAGCATCTGGGTGCACTGAATGACTGTCTCACTGCAGGTCTCTTACAAAATAGCCTTCATCAGCCCATGCTATACCCTTTCCCTTGGGTGGTATGTCCCATCATCAGATATGGGACTAACATAGCCACAAACCATTATTGTGCCCCTAGGGGAAGCAAGGACTGGCATACTGATTCAGGCCACTTCTCATCTATATACTCATGGTGCCCTTCTGGAAGACTTTGAGTGTGGTAAATCCTGCACCATTAACAAAAGTTATTATACCCAATTATTTATTGCAGGGTGTAAAAAAATCATGATTTTTTTTTAAATTAAAAAAATTAAATTTTTTTTAATTAAAAAAATTAGATTTTTTTTATTTAAATCTGATTTTTAAATTTAAATCAGACTTTTTTGACTAAAAATCAGATTTTAAAAAAAATTAAATCAGATTTTTTAAATGAGTTTAACTACTCTATATAGAGAGAGCTGTTAAATACCTAGTTGTTGATAGTATAAATCTGTAAGTAAAATATTTCTTTGTTAGGCATGCAAATAACGAAATAAAATAACTATTCTAAAGTATTTTGTCCCAAGTGGATGACTTCGGGAGCACAGCAGAATTCAAATGACAGATCCTATAATGACTTATTTTACAAATTTTAAAACAAAGATTTTAGAATTAAGAAATAAAGTTTTACAGAAATGTTAAACACGTGCAATAACAATAATATTATTTATTTATTTAAAGATTTGAACAGAAATGCTAGTTTGGCATTTTCTACCCCTAATTGATTTCTTAATTTACTGTGTACCAAACCAAAGGTTGAAAACATTCTTTCAACCCCTGCAGATGTGGCATTTGCGTTCTTATACTAAAAGGCTCTCTTTACTTTATTTTTTATTACTTATAAGATTTTTATTAATAAATCTGTGAGAGTCATATCTGAGATATTGTTGGCAAGCTGAAAGCCCGTCTTAGACGGGCACAAATCTTCTAGTAGATAAGAATAGTCAAGTGAGGATACACCCTAGGGACAAAAATAAAGAAAGGTTGTACTGACTAAGAAAAAGGCAGCACTAGTTAGATTTAAATTTTCAAGAGGATTTCTAGAGTTTAAAAAAAATGATTTTAATCAAAGATTTTTTTTAAAAAATCAATTGATTTAAATCATTTACACCCTGTTTTATTGTATAGTGTTTTTTTTCTTTTTGGTAAATTTCTAGCTTTATCATTTTTAAACTTGTTAATCATTTAATATGAGACTTAAAACTTACTTATAAAAACTGTAATTTCTTATTTTTATTTGCAGTTAGATACTATTCCCGCCAAACAAAGGACTTCATGTGTAAATATGGCTTTAGCAAAACTTAATCACCAAAATGGAAATGAGAGAGTTGCAATCACTAGTTATAAAGAAGTTTTAAGGTATTTTAATTCTTTATGCTTTATTATATAGTAAATCACTGTTCATTTGTTAATCATTTTTACATCGTTTCATCACATTCCCGATTCATTCATAACCATTGTAATGATAAAGTGCTTTGTTTATTCAATGCAAAGCTTCGGTTATACATTATTCCCCTCTTTCTGAAATTCACAAATTTTCTGCCTTGATTATTATTTCTCCATTCCTATTGAGAGGAAACTTTTCCTAGAAAGCAGGGGGAATAACATACTTTTTGCCATGGTTCCATCTGTGTTTGTCTGTTTTAAACTTCTAAAAGGGGTTGAATATATAACATCTCGAAAAGTGTATGTTTTGCTTTTTCTTCCATACATATAGAATATATAATAGTGGGTGGAGCCATGGGAATGACTGCTAGTATTGTATATTTTTAACTTGAGTTCCTTTCATTTTTCCAATTAAGTTCATGCCAAAATTTACACACTTCAGCCATAGTGCCACAGCTTTCTTCCATGATGTTAATCTTATGTTAATTTGTGAATTAACAAGATTAGCCCTTTGCTGACTGAGTCTGCTTTGATATTACTTGAAAAGTTTTCTGGAACCTATCTTTAATTAATCTATTTTGTATCATTCCATCCAAAATTTCATTTGCTCCTTGTTCTTACCTTTGTATAGTGTCATATGTCATGTATAGTGTCATACAAGTCAGTTACTGACCTCAGTGTTACTTTTGACATTAGACTCGATTTTAACCAACATATTGACAACATTGTTTCTAAGGCCTACATTAAACTTGACTTTATCAAATGTAATTCCAGACATTTCTCTGGTATGCTTGCATTGAAGGTTTTATTTTTCACTATTGTCTGCTCGGGTCTTGAGTACTGTTGTCTTGTCTGGGACCTTTACAATAAAATTAAAATTATTGAACAGGTACAAACTAGGTTTTTGCATTACTTATTTTACTGAACAAATCTCTATTATCCACAAGACTTATCCTCATCTCATTTATGTAACATCTTCTGCATTCCCAGTTTGAGGGTCCGACGTGATCTTTCTTGTGTTTTATTTTATCATAAGATAATTAATGATGCCATTGATTGCAGTGACATATTGAGCAGTATCACTTATTCTGTGCCGACTAGAAGTCTGAGGAAGAGTTGTTTATTTGTAAATGTATTTACCAGGTTTAATTACATACGTAATTTTTCTATTTATAAATTTCACAAGATTTTTAACAGGTACTCTGATGATCTTGATGTGTTTAATATGTCTTATGGTGTTTTTAAGACAATGTTTGCAGCTTTTGTGTTCTTGAAGAGTTTTTTTATTTTGTGTGCTTTTTAAATTTGTGTTTTTTTTTTTTGTTTTTTTTAGTGATTTCTGTGTCTATCGGTTGTTTTTATTAATCTGTGTTTTACTGCTATTTTAGTGTTTGTTTCTGTATCATGCTCTCTGCAATTGGAATTTATTCTGTAGTGTGCATTTTCTAAATAAATAAATAAACGTGCCGCAAACCCATTTTTTTCCAACAAAAAGTTGCAATAAACTACAATAAATATAGAAATAGACTATCAGTTTTATTTTTTAAACCCACTGATCATTGCCATCGGCAAAGTAGAAATTAACCTCTTTCTTGACATCACTTACATTTCATTTCGATTATGCTTTGAGATTTTTGCTTGCCATACATCACTTATAATAACATTTTATCTTTTGTTTTGTAAACAATCTGATCGTTGCCATTGGCGAAAGAGAAAATAACCTCTTTTTTCACCACGTACCTTGGCATTTTATATATAGAGATTTAGAAATATTAATTTGTGCCTTATTTTGTTCTTATTTCTAAAATTTTATAATAATATGTGTCTTTTAGGGAATGCCCATTTGCTGTGGATGCTGCTTTAGGTTTGCTAACATTAGGTGCAAAGGCAGCCGAGGTTGCTTCTCTCATGCTGAATAATTCCTTAAATGCTGCAAATATTGATTGGTATTGTTTATCTTATATGTATTTAAATGCTTTAAATAGTAATAGAATTTATTGATTGTTTGCAGTATTCTTAAAATGTTGTTTTTTGAAATTGTTTTTTATAAACTATTAATTTCATTTGTTAAGAGTTGAAGCAAGATTTTCGTATTGCAGTTGTAATCAATTAT
The DNA here is from genome assembly GCA_013235015.1 of Araneus ventricosus. Lineage (NCBI taxonomy): Eukaryota > Metazoa > Arthropoda > Arachnida > Araneae > Araneidae > Araneus > Araneus ventricosus. The sequence continues at coordinate 7,697 of BGPR01006267.1, read as the reverse complement.
TGAAGCATCTGTTAATATTGTTTATTCTACGAATGTAACGAATATTCAGCATTTATTCAGTATTCAGCCTATTCCTACCCTTTTACCGAATATTCCTTGCTGAATATATTTTTTTAATGCGCTTTTAAATAGACATTTAACAAAGAACATTGCGGACTTACAATTCAGTATATTTACTCATATTATCAAAAATTGTAAATAAATCATATATATATAAAATACATAAACATATAAATAAATTTAAATTATAAATAAATCATATTTTTCGAAATACATAAATAATAAAAAATCAATTTTATTTAATCTTAAATTTGTATTCAGCCTGAAATTTGGCCAAATATCCATTTCATCCCTAGTTTATTCTACATATAAAATTTGAAATAAATAATTATGTTGGTTACTTCTCTGTTACTTGAAGTTCTTTTCCCAGAATTAAATTGCTGTGGTACTTTATGTATTGTTCTCGACTAAAGTATTATTCAAGATATATGCTGTAACATATACAAAATTGCCAAGTTTAATAAATGCAGTGGAAAATTGATTATATGACCTACTGTTGACCAAGAACAACTGAGATTTGTAAAAATTAGTATGATATAGAAATATATAGTTAAAAATCAAGAACAGTTTGGTAAAGATTGTGTGATCATTTTACGTATGAAACATATATACACCTCCATCTCTTCTGAAAGGTTTTCATACTACATTTTGAATTCATGATGAATAAAATGTTGAAGAAAATGTAAAAATACATTAAGCTTTTCAAACTAAGATAATTGAGTATATTGTTAGAAGAGATAAAGGAAATAGAGATTTTTATAAAAATCATTCATTTTTTTAAATAGTTAATTTAAAAAATTCAGTTCCTGCATATTTAAATAAAATATTGTTTTGTATTTTAAAAGATGACTGAAACTTAAATTAATACAATAAATCTTGGTTAGCATGATGCCATAAATAATTGATATATGGGATAGTTACATTTCAACTGTTGTTTTTAAATTAATTTTTATTTCATATAAAAGCCTTTGTATGGTAAGTTAAGCTATATAAAACAAAATTCAAATTTTAAGTTTATTTGATTATGTGATTGCATTTTTTTTTATTATAGGTTATCATTGTGGATAAAGGGGCATTCTCATTTGCATGCTAAAGAACTTTCGTTAGCCATCTCTGCATTTAAGCAAATAGATATGAAGGTATGATTATATTCAGTACTATTCCACATTCCTATTGGAATTCCCATTTATGTATATTCAGCATTTCATTATTGTGACAAAGAAAGGGCAGGGTTAGGACAACCCTAAGTAATGATGCCCAGCATCTTGTTTAGGGCTACCTAGGATAAAAAATATTTTAAATTTATTTCATACTTTTAAGGCCATACTTAGATGGCGAAAAAAATGTAATTGGATAATGTCCTTGGTGTCATTTACCTTGACTGTGCCATTGCTTTATAGCATAACAAGGCTTCTTAAACTGTGTGTAGCAATTAGTGAGTGTCACATTAAACTTTAAAGATGTCAGGAAACTTTCATGTTGCCATCTTTTTCACATTCTTTAGTATTTGTAAGCAAATAGAATTAAGAAAATTCCCTTAAATTGAAGCATTTCATTAAATTTAATTCCTAAATAATAAACATTTAATTTTATTATTTTCCTGTTTTGGGTTTGCAGTAAGCTTTTTTTAAAATGAAAATGAGGCCATGAAATTTCTTTCTTCCAGAAAAGGTGTCACATGAGAAAAAGTTTAAGAAGCCCTGTTGTATAAAATTATAAGTGACTTTATTCTCAATACATAATAGCCTGTTAAAAGGCCTGCAAAATTTACAATTTTCAAGAATTCAATTGTTTATTTGAAATGTAGGGAAACCCTTTTCTTCCTGAAGTTTGGAAATGGTCATTTTGGGTTAAAAGATTCTAATAGGCTAGGTTGAGATCCTTTAATAGTTTCTTGTGAAAATTCTGAAGCTGCTTACTTATTGAAGGGTCATTTTGGGTTAAAAGATTCTAATAGGCTAGGTTGAGATTCTTTAATAGTTTCTTGATGAAAATTCTGAAGCTGCTTACACATTGAAGACAACTTTAAAAATCCACATTTAAATTTATTACATGTAACAAAATTTATGTGCCATAAATTTCAATGATCAAAATTTCTTCCAGCTAAACAAAATCAGTTTCGAAGTGATAATTCTTTTGTTTAATGAAAATTCAAAAATGTATGGTTTTAATGCACATCATACGAGATAAGAATGCTGAGAAATGTATAGTTTTCATATTGCCTCTCTGTAAATTTTTTATAGGAAAGAAATTGAGAATATATGTTAGTTTAGATGTCAAATTCTTACTTTTACTTTGTATGTTATTTCTCTTAGAAATTTTCCTTTGTTTTTTGTTTAGGGATGTTTCAGCTTCATTCACTAGGTGGTTTGTTTAATAGTATAATAATGAAAAATACTTTTTTTCTCTACGTTTCCAGACTCATCTCAGGGATAATACAGACGTACTTGTGTCACTTGGAGAAGCTTACTATTATAATGGTGATTTCCAGAATGCCTTGGCTGTTTTAGAAAGGGTATGAGATAATTTCTGCTTTTATCCATGTTTATTAATTTTTTTCTGATTATCATTTTTGGTTATTTAATATCCAAGTTTTCTTAAGTGTAGGATATTGAGATATCATTTACATAGCTAGAAAATAAAATGAGTCATTGTTGTCAGCTGAAATCATTAATGGACTTTATCATGATATTTACATTAGATGTTAGATTAACTTACTGCAACCAATTGTTCCGTAACTTGCATATGACTGTACTGTCTCATATATTGTGATCTTGTATTTTGCTTATTGAAGTTTCTCATAGATATAGTTCATATAGATACTGGGCCATGGTAGCAGAATCAGGGCTTTAGGACTGGTGGGTTTCAAATTCGAATCTAAATCCTTCAAAGATCTGCAGAGAGCAAAGCAAATTCATTGGGGTCAAACATCCTTCCACTAATATGGCATAGAAGTTTGGAGGGGGGATGCTTCCATAAGTGTCATCAGACGACAACTCAAAATTAGGAGGTCCGTCTAATTAGCCTGCATCTAGCTTCAGAAATTCATTAATGTAACTAATAGATACTCCAATAAATTTATCTATCCAATAATTTTTAGTTTTTGTGATTTCTGCTCATAGATTAAAATTTTTTTTTTGTCATATGAATCTTTCATGACTTAATGTTATTCTATAAAACACATTTTTTAAAGTTTTATGACATGTTTAACACCTTAACAGTGTAGTTTTTTGTACCAACCAATTAGTTGACCTCCTTCTATTTTGGGAATATGTTGTCATATTGATTCAACTTTGAACACTTGAGATGTTAATCGATTACAGTCATTTTTGTATTGAATGATAATGTCTGTAAAAGACTAAATTTTAGATTATAAGTTAAAAATGCCATAATTTGATGTGCAAAATGAGCTCACGTTACACTGATAAAGGGTTAATGGTAGTTTGAACTTCATAATTTTTTGACATAGATATTTTGATAATCAATTTGCAACTTGATGTATCGACTGAATATCAGATTTAAAATTAACGGAATTTTATCTTTAATTGACCCAACTTATTGTACTGATGATTTACAGTGAAATTTATTTAGTTTAGTCAATTTTAAAGGTTTTTTTTCTCCCTTTTTTTTTATCATAGGCCCATTGCTTAGATTCTCTTTTAATAAAAGGAATGGACATTTATGCAGCTTTATTAGCCAAAGAAAAGAAACTGAAAGATCTCGAGAGGTATTATTATCATTAGATTTTTTGTATTTTCAAATCTCTTAACTTTCTGAAGTTTATTAAGTGTGATTAATCATGTGTATTGGAGGTTTCAAAGTTATTAAAAGATGAAATTCTTTTAGATAATCTAAAATAGGGATCGGGAACCTGTGACTTTCTGCAGTTTCTTCTGAGGCCTTACCAGTTATTTATGTTTTGCATTAAAATAATGTAATCATCTGTAGTTACTAATATAAATAGCCCAGATCCTCCGGTAACGCTTTGACGTCACTAACAGTAAAACTCGTGTCATAGCACTGCGAGATGTTAAACAGCATTATTTCATTGTTAGAGAACCTAAATTTCAGTAATCTTAAATTTAATAGCTCTAAAATAGTGAAATAAAATTTTCTAAAATTTGTCTCGCTATGATCAATAATTCTCGAGAAATTTTAAATTATAGTAATCCTATATTTCAAATTAATTTCCATTTTTTAATAGAACGTAGTAAATTACGTCAGTGGTATAGTCAGTGGTTTGGACGCCAAATCGTATCTGAATGTAATCTTGTTGATGTTTTCTTGCCAAGAATTAAATTAGCCACCAGTGACGTGAATCTACCATTCGTTCTCAACCACCACCAGTTCCCATTAATTACAGCTTGCACAATGACTATCAACAAATCGCAGGGGCAAACTTTCGGTCATGTTGGAATTTACTTCGATGAGCCTGTCTTTTCGCATGGACAGCTCTATGTTGCACTTTCAAGGTCTAGGATTCCCAATCACCTTAAAATTTACACAAAGACATCTGAAGTACAAGGAAAATTATTAAACAACAAAAAATACTTCTCACGGAATGTTCTTTTTTGAATAAAGAAATATTTAAATAATATGTAAATATTTCCTGTCATAAAACATATGTTTATTTTATTTGTTTTCAATCAATGTTAACCATTTCTCTCGCATATATATCTATTTAAACACATCCAATTTGAAGGGTAATCTCTCAAATGAGGATTCAATTTGCACCCGTCAAACCATGGTGGGTGATTTTCTAGTATACTAATAATTACAGAACAATAACCTTTAAGATTCTGCTTGTGTGGCCTTTAGCCCAACTGCCGAAGTGTAATGAGGCCTTTAGGTGCAAAAAAGTTCCCCACCCTATTCTAGAACATCTTTGATATGCATTAATGTGTGATCCTCTAGTAAAATCTGTATTAGCCAAGCTGTTTGGGACCGTAATCACCTTGGATAATCAAAAACTCGGTTAATACAGACTAAATTTTAAATCATGGCTCATTTCTTTTGGCAATTTTTTCTGCAAGTATTACCAGTTTAGCAAACTTTTTTATTATTTTTCAAACTTCTTGCATGCATTTTTGAAACATTAATTAGTTTTGATAAAAGGATTTGCAAATGTTACTTAATTTAACTGTGTTTCCATTTCATTTTCTGACTGTTTCTTTAAGTGTCTTCCCAAAAGAATATTTTCCTCCACTCAGCAATGTTAAACTTTCCATCACATTTACAGTGCCATTTTTTCGTGAAAATGCATGGAATTTGCTACCATCACTATTGAAGTGCTTGAGAATGGAAATGTATATTTAATTTATTTTCTCTTCCTATTAAATAACTTCTTGGGTTAATTCCTCAATAACTACATTTTACATGCCTTTGCATCGTGAAAATCGGCTTGAATGCCAACTTTGACAACCTTTTCTAAAAATTTTGTTGATTTTATTAAAAAATAGAAAATATAGTTCTTTTTTCTAGCACCAGCTCTGTTAACAGAGACCTTGGTGTATAGAGGCCTGGATAATTGAGCTTCTACTGTATTTTAGTTGGTAATAGCTTTTTTAGTTTATTATATATTATATTGCAAATGTTTTATAATTAAATATGGGGGTTCTTTTTTTCCCTTCTTCCTTAACTGTCTATATAAAATAGTTCACTTTGACAAGCTATTATGGATGTTTTTGTTAAATTAATCAAAATAAACTATTATTAGACAATTTTGTTGTTAATTTGTGTTGCACTTTTCAGTTCATTATAAATTTTTTGAGAAACGACTTTGAAAACTTTTTTCTAAATTTGGTTTTTCCCTTAAATTTCAATTAATTGTGAATTTTTTTATGAAAAACAGTAAATTCTTGATTATCCAGCATTCAAGTATCCAGAAAGCTCAACTAACCAGAAAATTTAGAAAATGGGTTCTTCTAAAAATTTTACACACGCAAAAATTTAGCATGCGTCATTCCATTCACATGGACAATTTATTTCTGGAATGTAACGTCCACTCTGCACGCAGGGGAGTAGAAGGGGGGAAAAGCAATATAGAGTACAGTAATGTACACCGACTTGTTTTATGGGTGGGTGGGTTCAAAAGCAAAAATGAGAATCCCCCCCAAAAAAGGTCCTCACCTTTCGCCAAAAAACAAGACCTAAAAACGAAATCAACAACCAAAAAAA
>BGPR01006266.1:329-82238 GCA_013235015.1 Araneus ventricosus | reverse complement strand
TGGTAACCCTATATTATAAAAGTCATAGTTTCTATATTGTAGTGAATGATGGCAATTCAGTATTACAATTCATATTGATTGTTGTTTGTATTTGTTATGTGAATGGCAAAGTAAAAAAATGTCCTAGATTAAACTGGGACAGTCCTGGTTTTCAACAGTTTGTTTGAGCTTGATGACTCGTTCCTTCCTTTGCATCTAGAGTATCCTGGGTAGTTTTTCAAGAATCTGCTCACTTTATTTTAGTGTAGAGAAAATTTTGTCAAGAAACAACTAAATTCTTCTCTAACACTAATTTTTAAAATTTAGGAATTTTTGAATGAAATTAAATTTTGGGATGATTTTTTTATTTACTGTTGTATTCTGAATATTTAGAAATAGTTTCAGAATCATGCAATATATTTTTGATACAAGTTATACAATTTATAAGTTATACTAATTTGTCTTTGGAATGTGCATTGCTTTACAATTTTGTTATTCTTCACTAGTTCAATGTATTAAAAAAACTTAGAGCAGGGTCCTTGCATTTTTTTTTCTTTTTTGCATAGCTATAGGTTATTGCTTATTGTCATAAAAATGAAGCTACTAGTTCATTACTTGCCTATAAAGTCATAGAAATTAATATTCTGTTATAATAATTGCTGATATTAAAATGTACGCTAATGATGCAGGTCTAGAATTATGTGCAACTATCAGCTTCTATTCATTAAAATACAAAACTTTGCATTATTGTTCTATAGTTTCATCAGTCTATTTGTATCTCTCTTTTTCTTCACATAAGGGTATTTGCAATTCAAAAAGAAAAGACATTTGTTTTAGTTTAAGGATAAAAAATTCTGTTTAAAAATTTAACTTTCATATTGCACATAAGAAAATTACAAATATAGTTCTTTTCTATGATGTTAATGAGTACAGTATAATTTTATGATTGTATGAATAGCAAAACAATGTTTATTTAAGATAAGTATTCAAATTATATTTAGATCAAAAAGATCTTTTTCTACTTTAAATTTAATTTACTATTTTTAAAGTACATCAAAAGATAATTTCTTCTTATGTAATATTTTACACTTTGTTTGATATTTCTTGTAGTTTTTCAAGACTTGGATCAACTGCTGCTAGAATACCAACGTTTATAATCAGAATCATCCTGATCTTTCTATTCCAGAGGTATTATGTGAATCGACCTAAAAAGGAAAATGAAATGTAAAGGTAACTTGTTTTGAGATTTTTTTGTTATCTATTTTTTGTTATCTTAAAAAAAACAACCTTAAACATTTTTAAAATATATACTTTTCATATTAATTAATATTTAAATACTCTTCCAATGTTCATTGGAAATTGGAAAATCGTTAATGACATAGGGCAAACTAATCATCTCTCTTCTCTGTTTTATTTTCCCTGTTCAGTTTATAAACGGCAAGTGAGGGGATTTATTTATTCATTACATTTTCCTTTTATTATTCATTCAAAGAAACCTTTCCATACCAGTAATATTATTTGACTTTTTTAAATTATGAATTAATCATTCAGCTAAAGTTAAATCTTTATTCACAGGGAAAAATCATTGCTATAATCAGGGGTGTAGTGGAGCTAGAATTCATTCCAACAGTGTTTTTTTTTTTTCCCACGAGAAATTGCAAATGTGAAACCATCTTTAAAACAGTGCGATTTTTGTTAGCCTTGTTAGAGCATTCCAGTACTGGAACACTACTGCTTATTTTTCAACTTAAACCACTGACTATAATATATTAGCATAAATCTTCAGACCTACTCTCTATATTTAACTGCTTGGAGCAAAGCAAACTGTGTTAATTCTAATCTAAGTATAATTTTATTTTCATGTAACTAATTTGGGCAGAAAAGTTCCTTTTCTAATTTATATTCAAAATTTAATTATATGAACAGGTTCTCGTTATATAAATTTTATAAAATTTTTAATAAGTTCTCTGATGAACTTGACATTCAACTCTTGGTGCTTTTAAATTGAAGTGTTTACAGCTTTTAAATAAATGTTTTATTTTGCCTTTTTACAATTCTTTAGATTTTGGGGCGTTTTGATTTTTCGTGTTCTTATGTATTCGACCATTTTTTATTTTTTTTATAGGTTTGAATTTTTGTACTTTTTTTTTTTTTTTGGCGCCGTGTTGCAATTTCTATTTATCTGAAGTGTTGCAATTTATTTTTAACTCAAGTGTGTATTTTCGTCTTTAAACTTTTAAACTCCTGGTGTGTTTTTAGAGTATTCGGTGCTAGTGTGTTTTGACTTTTTAACCCTTGCCTTTTGCAAATAGTCTTTTAATTTTTTAAAAAAAAATATGATTTTTAGAATCAGTGTGTTTTAATGTTTGTGATTATGCATTTTTGTTTTTAATTATTTATGCATTTGCAAAATTTTAATGATTTTGTGTACTCTCTGTGTTCAACTTTTTATTTTCTAGTAAATGGAGTTTTCTCTATAGTGTGCTTTTCTTTAAATAAATAAATAAATCAAGTCTTCCTCTTTTAATTTTACTAAATTGCTTAAAATTTAGTTTTTCGCTGCTTAACAAGCAACATTACCTACCTCAATTTCCAAATTTTCAACAAGGAGAAAAAAAATTGTATTTTTAACATGTGTCCCGCTGTTTCATATTTGAAAGAAAAAAAAATCCAGAAATATTTGTTATTAGTTGTGAAAAAATTCAACTTTTTTATGTCTATTATAAAATTTGAAAAATTGAAATTGATAGTGTTACTGATTAAAAGATGATTTAGCACTGAAATGAGAAAACTTCGATAGTGAACATGTGCAGGGTACTTCTTTTCAGACGCATTCATTTCAAGCTTTGAGAAATGTCTTTTGCACCTCTGATCCTTTCTGAGCTAATGGCACATTCTGATGAGCCACCATTGATGAATAAGTACTTAACGACAATCTCGACAATATTTAGTATTCTAAGATTACATATTAGTTTGATGAAATCCTAAGACGTATATTTTTTAGATCTCACCATAAGAAAGAAAAAAATTAAATAATATAATGAAACAAGATCTAATAGAAATTTTAAAATAAAAAGTATTAATTTGTAATGTTTAGTTATTTCATTAATGTCTTTGTAAATCTCTTGATTGGTATTATTCTGTTTCAGGAATACTGCTGGAATCCACATAAGGAACAAGTATGATTTTCTCGCCTGAGTTATGGCAAACCGTTTTCATCATCAGTCTATTCGCTTATTTCATAATTTTGCTACAAAATTCATTGACTTTCATAAATTTTGTAGTTTAATAAAGCGTAAATATTTAAAAATCTGACTGTTTCTTTTCGTTGAATCACAAGTCGACCAGCGTTACTATTTTTTATCTCAATTTTGCATGGTGCTAGGTACAAAAAGTACATTTTCGCCAAGTTTATTACGACCTTACAGTATATATAACAGATAATATTTAATACTCATGTAGCAGTGTCTAACATAAAGAAGCCTACAAGCTTTTTTTCTTCCTTTGCATTATCCCCTTTCAGTGTCATTAGGTCCTTACCACCTCCGTAGCATTTGATACATTGAGTGAATTCTCAGGTGAGGTCAAACTTTTTATATTAAGTCTACGGACAGAAACTTCGTCTTTGTTCATATCAAGCCAACATCACGCTAAAGAGAGTCGAGCGTTGCTAAGCGACCACCGAGAGAAACCTTAGAAACACAATTTAAAATATTTCCAAAATCACTTTGAGTACACTCAGATGGAAGCTGTAGTTCTGAAAATGTAGTTTATCCTTAAGTTTTTGGCAGTTAAAATGATTAGTAATTAATGTCGACTGTTATTTCAAATATTTCATGTTCATACAGCGAACATCAGGTTGATCTAGTAATAACGATTGATTGCTACAGACGTATCTATGTAATCAATTTTCTTTGATTTATTTATATACTAACCGCCTTCGGCAACCAGCTGGTTCATCCATCATATTAATGGTATCAATTTAGTTATGTCAATCAACTTTACAAAAATCAACTTATTTAACTTTGTTAGGCTGAAAGCATTATTTGCTACAAAAGAAAATTTACTTACAAAAAAATACTTGAAAAATCAAATAAATAATAAAGTCAGATGTAGTATATCTAAAAAGAAATTAGATTATAAAAATTAAACAAATTCGTTTTACATTTCCTTCAAAGACGCTTGTGTCCTTAAGGTTTTGAAACTGGTTCAGTATCAACAACAGTAATCTGCCATCATATTCACATTCCAGTGTCCTTTATATTGCTTTTCCATGCATTTTATTACTTGGAGAGTATCTCACTCCTTTGCACACTCAACATCAAGGCTTCAGGAAAATATTTAAGATGGGACTGCAAAAAGGGTATTTTTAAGATCATATTACAACCCAGTTCTTCAAAGTCTTGTAGCACTTTTTCCACTATCATTATAGAGTTAGGATCCTTGTAATTTCCTAAAAGTTTCTTAGTGACATCTTTGGAACTATCCCATGCCTTTTTCTCGATCGATTTAATTTTTCTCTCAAATCTTTAATCCTTCGTTAACCCCTACAGTCGGAATTAAGAAATAAAGGAGTTAGACTTTGCAAAGGATATCTCAAAAATGTAATTTCAGGCCTGTAGCTGAAAAATTAAAGTTATCTCATGTCCGGCATCCGGACAATACCGGATAGTTCAACTGAAAAAAGACGAAGAATCACACAAATTTCACTTTAAAATGGTTGTTGATAGATAATAAAATATTGTAGAAGCCTTTGAAATCGTAAACCAGCGGGAGTGGCCTCCCCGAAACTTTCTTGCATACGATCAGTATAATGTAGGGTGGGTAAACACCCAGTGGGTAGGTAAATATTTTTTGGGTATTTATCCAAGGCCTGGTTATGCTGAGAAAAAAATTATGAATGGTGATTTACAATGAAATTTATGAATTCCCCAAAACTTAATACTGTGCAAAAAAAAATTGATTCGTCAAAATCTCGAGTTCGATTTTTTTTTTTGACGATTACAATACTTTCTCTTCGTATACGAGAAAGTAAAAATGAAAATAACCACTCAATCGTTCCATTCACGATTATTACTAGAAAAAGGAGATCGAAACAAAAGATCCCATTCGATTAACAGTTAAAAGTGCACGCACAAGTACTAGACACCTGCAGAGGGGGCAATTGCCGCCCGCCGGTGAGCGCTTGCCCCTCCCCCCCCCTTCGGCGAGAAATTAAGACTTTCGTTGTAAAAAAATCTTTAACCATTTTCAGGATGTGTGGAGAGCTGGGTATCAAAGAATCGAATAATTTTAATTCCATCTTATAAGTTATTTTACAGCAAACGGTCGAGATAAGTGATTTTCGTCCGAATTTGAACACTGATTAACGTTTAAGTCAACAGAATGACCGACATCTGTTTCACTTGTTGTCCATTCGGCCTGTAGTTCGTACCACATTTGACAGAATAACCGACAAATTAATCAGATGTCGCTTTATGCCGATTGTTTTCGGTCGGCTGGCTAAGGGATCAAGAGACAACAACGGCTTAAGCCTTGTTCCAACCACAGAGAAAAAGAATCAGAGGTCTCACTCCCATAGACCTCAATGGCAACTTTTTTAACATTACATCTCACATAGACAGTTCGCCATCTGTGGCAGACTAGGGAACTAACAAGAATACGTCGGCGTGACGTCACTGCGACGCGACTGTAAACAAAACCAATCCCTTTCGTCATGACAACGATGTAAACAATAAATAGGCATTTATTCGATATTTAACTCGTTTTTCAACGATAATTAAATTTAAGAATAGCTTATTTTATATATATTGTTAATTTGACATTGTTTTAATAATAATGTCGTTTATTATTGTTTATATAATTATTCTAATCATAAAACTTTTTTTTCTCATTAAATTAGCCTTTTCTTTAATACAGAAATTAAAAGTAAATATTAAACATCATTCAAAACATTAAAAAAAAAGTTGAATTGCCTATTTGAAGGGTAGCAATCATTAATAACCAGTGGATAAATAATTTGAGAAGTTAAACTATTTTTCATATTAATAATTTCATTTATTCTTTTTCAAGAAAAATTCTTTCAGATCATAAAATGTTTTTAAACCAACAGGAAATTAATTTTTATTAATTTAGCTAATATGATACCATCTCTTTTGGAGCATGTTAAAACTTCAATGAAAAATTACTTTTTAAGAAATTCACATTCATTTTTCCAAGATACGAATATTGATAAAATGTAATTTCCATAAAGGAAATTCACTTGTGCTTTCCTTAAACTCTATAGGAAACTAAATTTGTTTTAATTAATATTATACTTTCAGAATACTTCAAAAATTCAACAATAAATTCACATTCATTCTTGTTCCAAGATTTAAAAACTAATAGAATGTTATTTTCATAAAGAAAATTCAATTTTTTAAAAAACTGCAGGATAATAAATTTTTTGATTAAGTTAATATTATACCATCTCTTTTAGAATATATTAAACTTCAACAAATTATTTTTTCAACAATACACATTAAATTTTTCAACCTAGAAAACAAATTAAATACATTCATTGATTTTTGTAACAAGATGTTATAATACAAATAAATGCAGAAAAACCCAAAATATAATGTCACAATTTTATTGAACAAGCATAATAAAGTACACAACATTGTTAATACATAACATTGCTAACAAACACTGCCTAGAAACAAGATTTTTGTTATATATAGTATAAAAATATTCAAGATAAGGGAGTGTAATTTTTAAAAAAAATCAATAGCTGGAATGCTAATACATAACATTTCTAACAAACACTGCCTAGAAACCAGATTTATTTGTTATATATAGTATAAAAATAAGATCAATAGCTGGATTAGGTTAGGTTATATTAACATCCCGTTTTGAAGCAACACGAGGGCTATTTAGGGATGGACCTCGTAATTTTGAACCACAGTCAGATGACGAGGACGACACCTGAGCTGGCACCCCCTCTCAAAACTTCGGCGCAACACCAACGGGAGGGCGTTTGGACACTGCGTATGATTTAGCGTGCAACAGGTCCCATACACGGCAAATCTTCGATGGAATCGGGTTTCGGGCCTGCGACCCACTGGTCCCGAGGTCGAGACCTTGCCACTAGGCCACTGCGGCCCCAGTCAATAGCTGGAGGGGAACGTAATAGAATGTCCCTTCTTTCCTAGAGTGGCTCCTACCAGGACTTAAAACTCCTGTCCAACTTCGTCATCCTGTAGAATCTGCAGCTACAAAAATCTCGAACTGCCTGAAAGGACAAATAAAATTCCACTAGAATTCCATTTTCTATAACATAAATTTCTTTATATAAAAAACACTACTCAATTATCATGCATTATTATGAATAAAATATTCACTTAACAAGGTCTCTAACCAAGACTAATAATTAGAATTCTAAGTCATTAACAATAAAATTAACTTTCTTGAGTCAAGTTGTGATAATTAAAATAGATCAAAATATTTTGATATTCTAAATAAAATATTAGCTAAGATGTGTGCTTATCAGAAAAGCTTTCTCTTTTTTATTTATACAAAAGAGTATGAAATTTTCAACTGGAAAATCTCTACATTATTAATAAAAATTAATAAGAAATATCTTCTTAAAATGGAATTTAAATTTGCAAATAGAAGATGTTATATAAAGGTACTGATTTATTTATAATATATACATACTTATAGCAGCAAATAAATTGATGTAATATTGTAATAATATATAATACAAGTGTTGTACCACTTTTGGCCACACATGGTTTGTTTTTTATATTATGTTTTTACTCATAAAATACTTTTAAGAATATCAGGATAAAATAAAAGTAACTAATTTAGTTTTGTTTAGATTTTACGTGGCAAAAATTCCAATTTCAATATAAGAAGTCAGGTGATATTTCCATCAAAAGATTTTGCTACTCTCCAACTAAAGTTTGAAATACAATTAAAGACAATCAAAATGGAAAGCCTGCAGTAAAGATTAGCAAAGTTTATGGCATGCCTCATTCCACCTTGCATCGCATAATTACAGGGGAGGGCATCATTTTCCGGCTATGGTGGGCATGGTAATTCTCATGCTGTATTAAAGAATTGAGGTGAAAAATCAGTTGAAAGAATAGATTTTGGGAATTGCAAGAATGGGATTTACAGTTGTCAAAGACAAACTTCTTGATCTATTCAAAAGATATCCAGGCCAGTAAAATAGAATGTCAGTTTCAAAATGGAAGGCCAGGCAGAAAGTGATATAATCCTTTTATATAATAGCATCCTAGAATTAGTTATAAGGCAGAGATTTTTTAATAAAACACAGGCAAATATCATAGATGACAAAAGCAGAACTCATGAACTTGGTTTAAGGTCGGCTCTTAGGTGAGAAAAGTGTTTTAGATAATCCCAAACAGGTGTACAATACTGATACAGATGAAACAATTTTTAAAATTTTCTAAAGGCATAACTTTAAGTATTTGCACATAAATTACCCCATAAAAAAACAAATTTTTATGCAAGTATTATACAACGTATATTACCAACAAGTTAAATGTTTGTTTTCTGCTTCCTCTCTTTAACTCAAACACGAAATAAAATCAACTAATAGACATTTTATTTTTACCACAATTCAATAAAAAAGGTGGAAAATATGTAAATTAATGTAAAATATAGAAAATAATGTAATAAAATACATACTGCATAAAAATGCTTTATTTTTTTGCTTAATATTCATTGTTTCATAGTATGATAATAGTATTAAACTAGTTGCATAAAATTGGCAAAAGAAACAACAACAGGTGCAAAGATTGGCAAAACTGGTACAAATTGGGATAAATTATTTAAGTATTCATACTCAAAATATAAATTTTTTCAGAGAAAGATTTTATAATTAACAGAAAGGGCAAGAAAATTTACTAAAGAACAATATATGACTTAAAGGCTTTAGCCAGTCATCCACTGTGAAAATTCAAATTTTCTCTTAATGTCAAGCCAAAACTGAAGCATCTACCCTATAATGTTGTAATAATAAAATAGTGTAACATTAACTAGACTACAAATATTTTTGTTCATCTAATAGCATTTTCCAAAAAGATCGTTCTTAAATTAGGAAGATTTGTGTCAATATACTAAAATACCAATTACACAACCCAAAATTACTTTAACTTTCAGCACAAAGAACTAACAATTTTCATGTTGTAAAATTCCTTAACACAAAACAACTCAAAACAAAATAATCTACGAGAATCTAGAAACTTTATCTCAATTTCTACAATATAGTTTATGAATGTATATTAGTACATAATTTGTAATATACTGAGGTATTTATATTACATAGAAGCTCATAAATTTCAACTTGACTGATAAAATTACTCTAAGATTATTATAAAGAAGTCAATCTAATAAGCAATTGTCAAAGAAGGATTAGTTATTAAGGTTGTTTTTTTATTCCCAGGTCATATAGTAAAACGTATAAATCTATAAAATAAGGAATGCATCCATTTTTCCCATTGCATACTTCACGTCATGTATTCATTAGGATGAGAAGTTTTTAGACAGGATATTGCACCAAATATAAACTTCATTATTTATTTATAAAGATGAAACAAATATTTACACATTTTTGCTTAACCCAAATCGACTTTGATTGTAGAGTTGGAAACATGTATTAAACACTTGTTCTTAAGATCGACATCAGACACCAACACAGCTAGCGACAGCGAGGTTCCGTTTGAAACGGCGGATATCGATGTGGCTGATTTCCTTGATGGCAGGTGGGCGCTTGATCAAATTGCGAGTGAGGACCTCTGATTCTTTTTTCTCTGTGGCCACAACGATGCGATGTGACAGAGTGACGTCAGATTCGTTTGTCTAATCAGAGCCTCCAAATTTGTGCTCTGTTCGGACAGAATGCCTATATGCGTCCCGCACTAATTTTACGCGACCATACTAGGAGGTCGTGAACTTTCTTATAAAATAAAAATGAAATCGGTCCAGTCGTTTGGGGACTGGTCTCTGGTTTTAGCAATTATTTTTATTATATAGATATCAATTTTATATTTATAAGCAATATAAAAAAAAATTTAAGTCAATTCCTACTTATACTTAATATAGTAAAATAGTTATTTTATATTTTTGTACGAGACAGACAAATAATAATCCACAGTACAACATTCATTCCTGTGAGACTGGTTATTTTTAAAATTTTACGATTCAGATGCTGTTTCCTTACTTTATGTATCTGTCTATCTTTATATTTATTTAACAGCAATTTGCTAATAAAATTCTAATCAACACACGAAATCAATTCCAATATCAGAGACAATGGCTAACACAACTCTGCCTGTCAATTCACATCAACTGCATTTGCCCACTGTGCAATGACATATCTTTTCCTCTGCAAATTGCACCATGAAATTCCATATTGTTACAAAGCTATAAAGTCGTTTCCCTAGCATCTAATCTTGGCGACAAATTTGATTTGGCGGCAAGTTGCTAGACTCTAATAAATAAAATTAATTAATTCAAATTAATGAATTAATATTTGAAAAAAACTTATTAACATCAAGATGTCATCACTACAAGTTTAAAAAAAAAATGTATTTGAACAGGTGGATGAATAAAAAATTTTATTAACAGATGAAAATTTGAACAAAATAAATATATAGGGAGGTGAACTAATGGTAGGAATTGAAAAATAAGTTAATAATTATTTTCACTTGTTCTAGGTATTATTTTATATTGTGATTTAGAAATAATCTGCAATTTTTTTCCAATATCAGTGCGGTACTTCATTTGCTACAGAGATCAATGTTTTTAGTTCATTTTCTATTATTGTATGTCGTTCCGTCAAACAATTCTTGCTGCACAGACGTTATACAAATAGCTATTTAATTATTATAATTGAGTACCTAATTAATACTGATTATCTAAATATAAAATTAATTGTATTATTTTGAAGCTACCTAAATTAGAGAAATTTTATTTGCCCCGGCGGAAAAATTTCTGCTGCCGCCTCTGGACACCTGTTTGATAAGGTAAAGCAAAATGAAGCTCGGATATGGACAGTAGAGGCGCAAATTCGGGCATTCCCCTCTCCTCGTCATGCGGAAAACGTCGTTCGTTATGCGAAGTTTTACTATACAATTTTATATAACTGGTATTGTAAAGTCAAGAAATTATTTTTTGGTATTAGTAAATGCACAAATACATATATATTGGATGTTGACTGAAATGTTCAACCTGTCATATTTTTTCCAGGTCCTTGCGATATCGTTATTGACAGGTTTTACTGTTCTATGCCTAGGAAGGTTTTATTTTAATGTAAATAAAATGTGAATTATCTGCTTTGAGACTGAATTTGAAGAGTAGAAAAAAAGCTTGTTTGGCTGCATGGGGTTAAGAATTTTTTATTAAATTTTTTTACTCTATGCATCCATTTTAAAACACACATAATGGTAAAACTATGTTTCTAGCACTCTCTGTATGTAAAATAATTGATTCCATTTGCAAGGACCAGACAAAAATATGCCTAATCTTGGAGATTACTCACAATTGTAATAGAGCCAACATTTAAGCTTGGGCATGTTTGAGAGCCTTCTAAAAATAGTGCCTTTTCTGCAGCAAGAAAGAAGCAATCAAATGTGCAAACTATTTTTTATTTGAATTATAACTCATCCTCTTCCATAAAAAGAATCAGATTATTCATAATATTATATATCAGACATGAAAGTGTGATCAACTATAAACTTTTGCTTGCTCCCATTGGCACGACTCCACAATACCATTGCCTGTAACAGCTATAGCTTCACTGCCTTCTTCATTCACTACAAGAATAGCTTTGTGGCTTCATGAAAGAAAAAGTTCACTGGCAGTGGCGGACTGGGTCTGAGAAAATATTGGTTTGCCAGGGTCATACACATATTTACAATCATAACATTAATATATATTATATATTATATAATATATATATATATATATATATATATATATATATATATATATATATATAATTATTATAAATTATTAAATATATTATTAATTTAATTATTAAATATATAATTATATATATATATATACATATGTATTCTTAATAATCTCCTTAATTTTACTTTAAATTCTAATATTATATATTTTAAATCTTAATTTTAATATTAATATGTATTCTAAAGTCATTTTCTTATACTCCAATTTCGTTTTATTTCCCACGCTAGGTATGTTAAAATCTCGCGTTTTGGCATTTATTCTAAAAGAATATTTTAATCCTTCCGCCAGCTTAAATCATAATCACTACTTGTTGGCCATACTTTTTCCTAAAACACTTACGTAATTTACAAAATAGCTTATTCCCTTCACTTTGATGAAGTGTCTATATACTAATCCCTTATCTAAGAGAATGAAGGGATTTTCCGTTCTCTTTGATTTGAATCTTTCATACGAGAGTATGCGTATATTCCCATATATAAATAAAAACAGTTAATAACAGCTATCTTCCTTGTTGGCGACTACAACAACGGAATCATTTTATGTATATATTTTATTATATATAAATATAATTTAAAATCAATAATCTATTCCTAATCTAAAGATATGTTAAAGATATTATTAATTAATTTAAGTATTATACATAATCACTGGAAGTAACAAATATAAATTCAAATTTATGATTGAATGTTAAAAAAATCTTGAAATAACTATATGGTTCCAAAATTACAGCGTGCTACACATCCACAAAATGTTTTTAAGCAAACTTAAAATAAAATGCAAACTATCTACCAATTTTAATGTTTTTAAAGAACACCTGTTACTGTTAAAGACTGACAACTGAAAAGTACAGAAATCCACTAGATTAAGAGCAAGTCAACAAGCGTTTCAGTTCGCTAGAATAATGGTTTCAGTAGTTTGATTATAAAAAATACAAAATTCTAATTTACAATTGATTTCAGACAAAGCGGTTAATAATTTTAAAACATTTTCTAGTAATCAATCTCAATATTCTTTATTGATAGAATTTGACATTTTTTAAATTATAAAACAACAGGATGTAAAACTTCAAATAGGTTATTAGAAAAAATTACGAAGAGGAAAGGTTTCAGAAACTACCTTTCCTTTTTTTACTGCTAATTCCTTCAAAATATATCTAGCTATATTTATAATTGCCGTATAAGTATAAGTTATAAAGTTTTAATAAACATAATTAAAAACATTATTTATTTAAGTTTAAGGTTAATTTATTCTACTAAAATTAGCTTTTCTTCAGTAAGCAAACTACTCATAATTTCTATATAATACTCATCTTAAAAGACTTAATGGTACAGTAGAAAGAAATATGCAATGGTATCAAATGCATGTTTAATAAAAATAAATAATGATCAGATTTAAATCAACATTTTCATAATTATTTTAATGATAGTGTAGAAAAGAGTTAAATCGTTTTATTTCAGACAATCAAAATTACTATAAGAGACAACAGTCTTCTCGGTGTTTAAAAAAAAAATGCATGGAAATTCAACTCACAAACTGAATTCCCATTAATTATTATTATGTACACGACATTCAAATGGAAGTATATACTCTTATTTCGCATCTGAACATTTGAAAAATCTTATTTTATTTTATCGTGAACATCCGCTAGTAATTTATATTTGCAAAACTTTCTTAGAAATATTAAAACAAATCATGTTTCTGTAATGCAACAAAAACATGTTTTTAATAATTTGTTAAAAACAATAATTAATTGATTTTAATTTTAATAAATTCGATTATATTCTTTGTAACACGCTGGTGCGGGGCCCTATTTGGAGCAATCGGTCCAATCGGCTTAAGGCCGGCCCCGACTTTCAACTTAACAAAAATTAAATAAGTTGGCGAATTTAAAGTTTGTTGATATAATCAAATTAAGACAATTAATAAGATAGACGAGTCGGTTGGTAGTCAAATGCGATTAGTGTTTAATATTACAAAAGCAATGTAAAAATAAAGAAATGATAATTTTAGCTTACCTCTCAAAAAAATTTTTTTCTTTCTTTTTCAACATACGCTACGTATGTCCTTACTTTCCTCCTACTAAAAGCAGAAATAACACTTTTCTCACCAATTATTTTCCATGAAAGACAGACCAATAAGACAGGTCCCTTTTACTCTTCTAAACGCAAACGCATAAAGAAAAGCGTGAGTCATAAATGTCATTTGGTGTCTTGTGATTAGGGTGGGCACAATTTCTCCCACCCGCCCTAATCACAATTTTAGGTAAGAAAACCTTTTCCTACAGGCGAGTTCCCTTGCTTGTGAGATTTATGACAGTAAAATGAAACTACAAAAAAAAAGAAAGAAAAAACCACCTTATAGCCATCTCTCACAAGAACCGCAGTCTATCTGCACAAAGGGAGGCAATTCTTTCCGTCTCTCCGGGGCCTTCCGAAACCAGCAAAATATCTTAATGAGTTTTGCGACTCGAATTTTCACAGAAGAGATACCCTGTTTCAATGCCCCGAAGGTTTGCTGGTGAAACATCTGTAAATGATCGGAAGTTCAAAGGAAGTGGACAGAACGCCGTTCCTACCAGGGCCCTGGTTCCTACGGGCGGATATTCGACCACCCGCTGTTTGACTGGTCGAATTACGACGGCAGTAAATCCCTAAAAACGGGTGTCGAACTCCAAAACATAGACCTTGGAGGAAAGGGCTATTTTGTTTATGTGTTTGAGAGAAGGAGTTCTTTTCTTCTCTGCCACACTTTCTGGGGGGCCCAAATTGTCTTCTGTTTAAGGGGCCCACTTGCCATCGGGCAAGCTGGCAACCTAGCCAGTCCGCCACTGTTCACTGGGATCATTGATGACATTAAGATGGGCACCACTATTAAACACTCGAATCAAGCCCAAGCTTTGAAATTTTTCCTTCAATGATGTTGAGTACTCAAGTTTAAATTTTGGAAGTGTTACTTCTACTTTAGTTTCAGACATGATCTGCTCTAAATCTTGAATGAAAGTAGAACTTAAAGAGTTTTCTAATTCACGCAAACCACGTTTTGAGTTAGGCAGCAGGATCAGCATGGATATATTTCCCTTATAAGGAAGCACAAGTGCCTTATAAGATTCCTTTTTTGTGTAAAGAAATATGTCTTTTATGTGCATCATATCAACTTGTCTGCAATTATTCTTATCACCTTTATTATAGAAGTCTTGAGGAATCGTAGCATTTTCTTTAAATGGATGTGACCAATAGCCCTTAAAATATACGGCATTAAGTAGTATCAAAACAGTTGAAGGATCCAAAGAATCCAGAAGGTTAGAAATCATATTGTTAGTTTTTTTATCGACCCACTCATTTACTAACTTGACAGTTTCATCATTTTCATTTACAAAATCCACTTCCTTGAAAAAAGCCTTAAAGAAATGTTCCAAAAGTGATTTATATTCTTCTTTTACAGAGAACTCTTTGTCACTCAGTACAGTGTTAGCATAATTTAAAGTGTAAGATTCTTGATTACTGTCCAATGCATCGAGAAGCTACTGAAAGCAGTATTTGAGTTCTTCACCTTTGATATTCACAGCTTCATATCCTAGAACTTCTCTAATTTCTTTGGCTGTTTCATTCTGTGCTCTACAAAATAGCATGGCTAGAGCTGTAGAAATGCTGAATGGTGAAAAGAAAACATTTGTGTTTTCCTTAGCCGAGTAATTACTGGCTTCTGCAACAGCACACTCAACCTGTGTAATGAAACGAAAGAATGGGAAAAATCAAATCTATTTCCTATACATTCTAATAACATGCATACAGTCATGTTATTAGAATGTAATACATACAAAAAGCACAGAAATTTTCTTCACTCAATTATTTTTTTCAGGGTTTTGTTTTCTTTTGCACTTTAACACAAGCTGTAATGTGTTGAATTTTAGAAATGTTGCCACAAAATTTCTGATTTCTTCAATAGTTGGAAAGTTCAACTGGAAAAAAGCAGTTTCAAATCTTACAAAATAATTTTATTTCTAAAATTTACATTTAAATTCAAATTTTGTACCGTTTTTTATTTCAATAGTTTCTGAAAATTGAGCAAAATTTTATTTTAAAACAGAATATGTGTGTTAATTTGATTAAAAAAAGTATTTAAAACACTGTGATTAAGTTAATTTGTTTCCTGAGAAAGTTTGGAAATACAAATTAAGGAAACTAACATGTTGAATATAACTGAAATTTGATGAACTGAATTTTCTTATATATCACCTATCTAGAAAAAGTTATAATAAAACCAAACCATAACGCTACAAACATATCCAAAATATCAAAATAAAAACTCTTTCATTCCACTGAAAACATTTTGGCTACATAGGTAGGGTTGCCATATGTCCTGTATATACGGGACTGTCACCGTATTTCACTTTTAAGTCCCATGTTACTATTTGTCCCGTTTTCTCTCTAAACTCTGCATGAGACACCAGGTTGGCTGAAGTTTTTTGCAGATACAAAGTATATTGATGAGAAGTTATGTTTAATCAAGCTATGCGAATTCGTATTTGCCATTCCAGCCCAAAATGCAAATGTGGCGAGAATACCCAGATAGCAATTTTGGTTTGCAGCAGACTTGCTCTGCAAATCTGCAAGCTTACAACAAATTTGACCGACAAGAGTGCAAGTGTGAAACAAGTTTGCAGCAAGTTAATACAAGCTTCGAAGTCACCATGGGACGAACTTGCAGCAAGCTTGCATTGCAAATTATAGCAAAAACAAAGTACGAACACAACCCGGGATAGAGCTCGCGATCTACGGTTCCGAAGCAGACGCGCTAACCGTTAGGCCAGTTAAACTCTGCGAGGAGGAGATAGATTTCGCTAATACATCGTTCGATTCGACTCGTATACGATTCATTTTAAACTATTTTCTTGATTTCATTAATTTTTTGAGTTGAGAATATGATTTGAAGTCAAAGAGAGAGCGATTTTCGCTAATAACTACGTTTTGCTAGTAGAATAAATTATGAAATTAGAGTTCAAAAGTAATTACTTTAAAATGGGACAAAATGTATAAGTTATTATTTTTCAACAAACACTGACTCTTTTTTCGGTTTAATTTTGTTTATAAATGTTAAAATTTCAACATTAAGAAAAAGGCGATATAATTTTCTTTAAAGTAAAAACTTTTAGTAAAAAGATGGAAAATGTTTCAAAATTTTTTTTATAAAAAAGTTAGTTTTTTTACAAATTATCATTGATTTATTGAATTAATAAAAAGAAGGACGGTCTAGGAGATGCTATTAAAAATCGGATGTTTTTTTTAAAAACAGAGACAAAGATAATTATCTCTTTGTGATATCTTTGCATCAAGCTTGTTTTGCAAATTTGCATTGCTAAGGAGGTGGCGCTATTTGTCACGGTGAACTTGCAGCAGGCTTGCAATGCAAGGAAGGTGGCGCTAGTTGTCACTGAATTTGCTACAAGTTCGCTTCAAGTTTGACGCATCAAATTTGCTATGACAAGGTAATATCAAGTCAAAATCAAACTTGCTGCAAACTTACGTGCTATCTGGGTATTTTTCCCAATGTCATCTCAATAGTCGGAGAAAAAAAACCAGGCTGTCAGTGAATATAAATGAAGCAATTTTCATTTGTCATTACAATTTTAAAAGGGCTTGCACCCATTTTTATAATTATGTGAAAGAAAAAATGATATAATTAAGAAAGTAAAATCAACTTTAAAATGTGACTGGACTAAAAAGGATTAGCCTTGCATCTTTTTAAACGTCCCGTATTAATGCTTGGAAATTATGGCAACCGTATACATAGGACATTTGCCAAACTTGAATTTTTTCCAAGAAATAGATAACTCGTGAATTGTGATATTTATTACATTTAACACATTAAGATCTAACAACTGGCAAAAGTTTTGCAAACTTGAATTTGGTAAAGGGCCAGAAAGGGTATGTGTTATTAAGTCTAAACAAATTTTCCAACTAGGAACAGATTATAAAACAACATTCTGCTCAGGATTTCAAGTTAAAATTTGTTCTACATTCTTTTAATCCATTTCTTAGACGATGGTGCTTGTTCTGTTGGGTAAGAAATATAATATCATCCAGTTAATATACATTCTCAGAGATTAATTTTCAATCATTTTATGGTATTCTTCCGTTAAAGGGATCGAAATCGTCGCCAAGTTTGAATGTTGGCGGTATTTCGTTGGCGCCAACATCCATTGCTAGTAGTCGCTCGTGAGAGGTATTACTACGATATGGCGAATTATCTTTTAAGATTTAGTAGGTTTTAGTCTGGGGCTCCACTAACGGAAAAGTATCAGTTTTATATATGATTTATTCCGATTCACATCACTAGCCCACTTTTCGCCTTATGTATTCAAAGAAAAAATCTAGTCAAATAAACAAAACCGTTTCCTGCAAAGCCTTTGACACATCAAAACAAGTTTAAAATACAGCTTTATAAATATTTTGCTCCTACTAATGCTAGAAATGATCTCCAAGAATTATTCAGTAATAAATTTACCTGAGGTGTCATTTTTCCCGAGGAAGATTATTCTTTGTTTTCGATGCCATTTTTATTCCAAATATATCTCGTTGATTTGAAATGAGTGTCCTATCCACAGAGAAGCAGACAGACACAAAGCAACTCCTCAAAATCAAAATAATCTAAAAATGTTAGAAAACTTTATCCTAATATCTGCAATATAGTCATACATATATTATTACATACATGATTTATAGGTAAAACCAAAGTGTAAGGTAAATCTCTCTCTAAGCTGGCGCCAAATCATGAAAAACTCGCCAAACGTCCGCCATTGGCTTACCACATTTAGCGATTTTTCGCCAAAGAAAATCCAAGTTTGGCGCCGTACCGTACACTTTGGTTGGGCCTGATTTATAATATATAGCGGTATTTCTATTAACATAGAATCTCAATATAATTAACTTTAATCAAAAAATAATTATAGCTTGGAAATTATTATAACAGCTAATAATAAATATTCTAACAAGTAATAGTCAAAAGGATTGATATCTTTCGGAGTTATTTTTAATCCCATGTCATATTATTCAGCAATAATTATATAAAAATACAGAAATTTACAAGATATATTGCATGAATACTCAGCGTTATTCCATAAGGATGAACATTTTAAAAGCCTACTGCAATTACACGGGAAAAAAAACTTCATTACTTTATTTATTAAAGCGAAAATAAATGTTACAAATTTTTCATTCAAGCAAACTGTCTTGCATAAAAGTTAGAAATACTTATTAAACCTACCTGTTCTTATGAAGAGGATCAACAGTACTCAACATGGCGCGGACTTAGAATTTTTCCATTTGAAAAGACAGAAATCAAAGTGGCTAGTTCTCTAAATTCACAAGTGGGGGCGCTGATCAAATTGCGGAGCGAAACTCATATTTACAGATACTACTATGGCAGTGATTCAGGTAGCTTTTCATTGGCTCTCAGCGTCACGTGACTTCGCTTGCTTCTAAACCTCTTGCCGGTAGTAGTAATAGTAGTAGTTGTCATATCTACGGAGCTTTTATTTTATAGTAATTTGTATAAACTAGTACTTGTGCGTAAAATTTTAACTGTAAACTTTTATAACTGTTAATCGAACGAGAGTTTTTTGTTTCAGTTTCACTTCTTGCTTCTAGTAATAAACTTTTTGAATGGAACAGAATGGCTGGTTATTTTTGTATTGGATTCCAGTAATGTTTCAAAACCGCGGTTCTTTAAAACTATTTTTCTACCTAGCAATTACAGTTATTGATAATCTGAGTATGTAATGAGTTATTTCTTTGTATAAAGGATAACAGAACATTTTTGGTACCCTCGGCGGGACTGTAATTGCGATAGTTATTGATATGGCTAATCTAGAAGGTCTTAAAAAATCGCGGAAGACTGACAAAGCCGCTTTTACAAAAGCGTGTAATAACCATGTTTGACAAGAACCCGTCACTAGACGCCATGTTTGATAAGAATTAAAGCAAAATAAAAATTCCGTGGATATGACAGTAGCAGGCGAAAAATTCGGGAATTCCCCTCTCCTCATCACTTGTTATGCGAAACGTAGCTCGTTAAGCGAGTCATCTATCCTATTAAAATTTAAATCCTTGAAACCATTACAAGTACCAAAGAGCTGGAAATAACTCAAGTGAATCCATTCTGATCATTTTAAATTCAGAAATTGTAATTAGTTAAAAAAGATATTAATTAAAGCGTCAAAATGAATTAATTGACGTTGCCATCGGCATGGTGAATTACCACGTGGCGATTCTTTTTCCCCACATGATTTAGTTTCGCACTGGTGTTGCATTTTTTTTATTTATTTTAACGGTATTTTCTTGAGAGAGCTTGTGTTTGATTATCAGAAGAACTAGTGAAAAATCGTATCATGCTGCTCGTGAATCGACTCACAAATTTCAAAAAAAATCGCCCAATGACACGAAAAGCTTGAAAACAAACCAAACAGAAGATAGACATTATTGATTTTCCACTTATTTTAGTTTCGCAATTACATTTGAGCTGTAGAAAAACAGTGCAGAGTACGTTAAATCCAAATCTGTATTAAAATCTTCATAACAACGAAACGAAGACAAACAGCAAGAAGCAACTTAACAAATATATGTTTTTAATAAACTTAAAACAATCAAAAGTATAAAAATCAGAACGCGATCCCCTCACCTAGATTAAAAATTGTCTATCGCGAGCTTGAAGTATAAGAAATTAATCAGAACGTACAGATAGACGCGCACAAAGAAAAAATAATCGAAAGGAGAAAAACACTACTTGTTTAAACCTGCTTAAACGGTTTAATAATTCAAACTAAAGCCATAAAAGTAATTCATCATATTCCTGTACCTACCATGATCCATGGTAGAAGCCAAATAAAGCCATAGTTCTAATTTTTCCGCCAGATGCTACCTGGATTGAACGGGATTTCCGTATCTGGATTCCGAAAAATTTCTGACCCCATCAACCAAAAATTAATTACAAATGGATTCTAGATTGGTATTTTAACCGTTCTTGTTTTAAATGAAGGAGAACTGTTTTATTTATTATTTGAAAAATTTTCAAAAAGATAAGCAGAACGTGAGATGGAGTCATTTGATTTGGAAATCTTAAAATTTCATTCGAAAACTGGACTATTATTTAAAAATTTCTTAAAATTCAGAAATTACAAGTTAGACTTTCAAAACAAACGTCATTAAAACGATTAATTGTTTTGTCATTTGATTGTGCATCGACCGTTTTTTCCGATCATTGTTTCGTGCATCAGCTAAAAATGTGCTAAAAGCACCCAAACCAACACAAACATTAAATAAAAAATTTAGATGAAATTTTCAAATCTTAGGCTTCGAGGTACTTCAAGAGTCACCATAAGAGACTTACTCAAAGCTAATTTCAAGTTTTAGGTGCGACATCTGTCTCAATAGTAATGCAGGTACATCGCACACACACACGCATAACACACACAAACATTGCCTTTATAAGTATATTTGGAAAAAAACGTTTTCATGTTTTTTCTTCTTTTAGTAATAGCATTTAATTTCGTAACGTTTGTTAGGGGAAAAGTAAGCATAAATATTTGTTGATTTCAGAGAAAACGGAGGCGGGCATATGACAATATATGGATCCCTAAGGTCTCATTGCACAATTCTCCAAGGTCTAGGGATATCCTATTATTCGTGATAGCCTGCAACAAGCTTGGCCACACAACTAGTTTTACAATTCGTTCAGCTTGTTATAATGAATCAATGAGGTTTCACTGTATATTGTTAATGTGAATCTATAAAATTAAAATTATTAGTTCTTTTGCATTGTACTTTTGAATTCCATTGAATGAAAACCATTAAAATGATTTGGAATTGAATTTGTTTTATGTCGTATAGAAGAAAATATATTAAAATTTTTCTTGTCTGTTTCTTGCATATTAAGCTCCTTTTTCTAATTTCTCTCATATATTAGAACATTTTTATGAGTGTATGTTAAATAGGAAATACAGTTGAAAGAAATAAAATAATAATATTTTACTCTTGATAGGCAATGGTTCTAACTATCAGAGATTATTCAGGTTCTCCCTCTTGGCCTACTTCTTTCTGGGGCTAATTACTCATATTTAATTCGTTAGGAAAACAGTGATATATATGATGTATGCTAATCCAGAATGAAAAATGATACCCCTTTATTCTCTTACTTATATAAAACCAAAAAACACTAGTATCATAGGACTTTTCCTCTCCTGACAATAAGAATACACAAGAACGCTACAATACTCTTTATAATTCTTAATAAAAAATACAATGAAATAACTGGCCAAAAAATGCTTTGACCGCGCCAACGCTACGAGGCAAGTGTGACTAGAAAAGTGAAAAATTTTCGGAGTCTGTCGTATCAGAAAAGCAATGTTGTCACGATTTCATTTACTATTTTTAAAAAATGAAAATTAAGTTCGCCTAGTTGTAGTGATTTTAAATTAAATCAAGAATTTTGTTTATTCTTGGGGGGCTGGGTAATAGCCCCCCCCCCCCCTTGATTCGCCACTGACGTTATTATACAGTAAAGTATCTTTTGAGCTTCTTTTTACTGAAACTGTAGTCTCTACTGAGATGGAGCATGTTAAACGTTGGGAGATAAATTGGCTATTAGTCCAAGGATTGCCTATGCATAATAAGTTATTCTTCCTTTGAAGATAGCAAACCTCTTTTAAAAAAAATGTACCAAGAAAATGGGTTATTTTCAGCTACCTTCTTTCTATTTAAAAATTATATTGGTGGATACCTATTAGGAAAATATCGTATAAATTGTTTCGATTCAACATTTGCTCTTGGAAAAGAGTAGCTTTGTTTTATAATTTTCAGTGTAGTATTGTATTTCATATTTTATTGCCATTTTACTCAAATTTTAAATTTAATAAAAATACATATTATTCAATTTACTTAGCAATTTTATTATATAGCCTTGCACCCCAATTTTTTGATTTGTAAAAAAAAATCTTTTGTGGGTGATGGAAGAAAACAAATGCTACTTTTTTGCATCAGTGTTTCTGACTTAATTAAAAACATCGATATTTTGCAAACGCCAGATCTTCGTAGTTACCTGTGTAATTTTAAGTCGGTATGCAAGAACAGAGGATAATTTTATAGTGCATTTTAACCGTCAAAGACCGAGTTATTTTGTAACCTACGGTATTTAGGACGAATTAACTCTGCTAAGGTCCCTTAAGTGGTTAATAGATGGCATGGTTTGAAGAGATGATGAAATCAGCTGACTTTCACACAAAAGTGAAAAAAAAGTATTTGTTCCAAGTAATAAAATATATTTAAAATTGTTAAAATTAAGGAAATAAAAAATGTAATTGATAAAAATATATTTAAAAAAATAACTTTCTTTAAATCTTAAGATGGTGTAAAATATTATCAGTAAAATGATATTTCCAGTTATCCTAGAAAGCAGTGAAAATTTTGCTTATTTAACCAATTTAAATAGAATTGCAAATTGCGCGGATTTAATATCTCAATCCTCTGCACAGGGTGTACATAAACGAAGTGGATACATTTCTCAAAAAATTAATAATAATAATAATTAAAACCAAAAATATTGAACCACGTATTTTTAAATAAGAGCGTATCCTCGCAAATTTTTTTTTTCTAGATAGAATGTGATCGTTACTGTCTCTAAATTTGTTTACAGTGAGTGAAAATTCCATGCCGCACGGTTAAATGTGCAGCAGAGAAGCCTGATTTGCTGGTTTGGTTCTTTTTATTCTTCTTGAATATCACGGAAATCCTTCAGTTTCTGCACTGCTACGTCAATAACAAATTAAAGTTATGTAAAATTCCGCGCAAATACGTTTTATTTTTCTTCCAGTTTTATTATTTTTAGATGTTTCTAAATAAATTTTGATTGTATTTTATTATTTCAGCCGTGCTGTACTGTATATGTGCAAATTTGATAGTTTTCCTTGGTTTTAAGCCTATAATTCGTTCGTTCTTTAGAAAAGGCCAGACAGACAATACGTATTCGGTTTGCTATGAAGCTGAGATGGCTTCCATTTCTAAAAAAATTATACGATTACTATAAATTTTGCTTGTTCTGCTCATTTATAGAATAAGGAAATACGTACTCTGGTGAAGAAGGTGAGGAAGAAGTGGGTGAATGCTTAATTTGCATTAGAATTTCGTGTATTTTGCATGGAAAAGGTTATTGTGTTTATGAGTGTAGGTAGCAGTTAAATATTATGAAGTAGAAATGTAGTAGTATAGTTTAAAATGGGATACTAGCTGAGCAAACACGGACTGGGCAGGCGCAGACTGATTCTAAAGATTATAGAGAACTTCCCTTCCATTTGACACTCGTTACGCGAAACGTCGCTTGTTAAAATACCTGCAATAAGTCAGTTTCATAATTATTTTGTCATATGAGTTTCGTTACAAGGTCTCAATGGATTTGATTTCCCCTGAGGCTGGGATTTCGCAGCAACAAAGCGCTATTATATCCCCTCGCCCATTCCAAAGTTCTTCGAAATCAAAAAAGAGAGATGAAAAATCGTTATCAAAAGAGTTTGGCTAAAACAGGCTGATCCGATTGTGAAAAGAAAAATGGCAATTCCTCCCAGAAGGCCTCCATGTTCTTTTTTTCGAGGTTCCACTGTAAAATGCCCATTTACTTACGAATTAATATCGCAGCCTTAATGAGCGATTTGTTGAGACGCCACTCTTCCCGCACTTACCAACGGGCGTGACGTCTCCCAACCAAACTTAAAATTAATATCCCTTGCAGCCGAGTACGGACGCGTCACGCCCGAATAGATATTAGACGTCACGTGAAACTGATTACATTAACATAATTTTAAAATGACTTACAAAAATAGATTACACGGTTCATGGAAAGTGATCACTTTCGAGCAAACGGTAACAGGAGTTTTGCGATATATTTTGCCAGCTACGAATAGTTTTATTCACCAGCTACCATGCTAATTTAGGAACTTTTAATTGTAGTAAGTATTGATGAAAGCAGAAAATATCGATTTTTTTTTCTGAATTAATCATTCAAGCAACGTTTGGTAATTTCGGCAACAAATGGAGAGCATCGTGTGGTTTGAAATGACCGAATCGATCTGAAAATGCCTGACTGTTGAAGAGGTAGAATGGGATGAAATTAAAACGCACGTTTAAGTGCGAAGAGAAGGTACGTTGATGGTGTGGGGAGGTGAACAGCGAAAGAAAGCGGCGAAGAGCACGAAAAGTTAAAGCGCCCTGGCGATCTGTTTAATTACATCGCTTGGCGAATATGGATGGCTTCTACTTAGAGTAAATCAGCGCATATTAAGAAAACATTGAGTCGCTGCCCTCCCTTCCTGCGCAAAAGAAATAAAATTTCAATTTGACAGCTTCAGAAAGAAATACAATGCCATGAGGATGAGAAGTGAATGCAGCAGTGAAAAAAAAAATGTCAAAGAGGAAAGTAATGATGGATCCTGCTGAAACCAATTTTACGACGAAAATTCAAATTGTCAATTCGTCTCTCACTGAAAATGAAGATCTGAGTCTTGTCCTCAAACTAACACTAATAGAGTATATGTGACATGAAGATTTTAAAGTTGAAGCTTAAATTGGAAGTGGTTGATTTTCTAAATATCAACTAATTTGATTTTAACAACACCTGCAGTAAGTACTATCAGATATAGATTTGAAAGTTATTTTTTATATAAGGAATTGATATTCCATATTACCTATAGTAGTAACGATTGGGTCTGATTTCTTGGGGCTGTTGGTTGGTGAATTATCAGTAGTTTCAAACCTTTTAGGAAAGTACTTATTTCTGCTGATATAATTAATGTACTCAGTAGTTTTAAACTTTAGGAAGTACTTATTTCGTTGATACAATTACTGCAATGTTGACTTGACTTGTTGGTAGCGAATCCAGGATTTGTGTATGGGGGGGGGGGGGGGCGGAAGTCATAAAAATTTTGTATTGCTGTGACGAATGTCAAACCTCATGGTTTCCCTAGTAGCACAAAGATATTGTACGCTTTCGATCAATATTGTATAATATTGTAAAATATCATATAATATTATATAATATCATATAATATTATATAATATCGAACAATATTCTACAATATCGGACAACATGTTTTGCTACTTGGGTTATGTAAACCAAAACACTTTAACTTTACAGACTTTACTCACCTGACAATAAGAATCATAAACAATACAAAACTTTCGATAATTTAATAAAAAATATGGTTGAAATATACGAGTTGGAACACACTCTAATTAAAATGGTACCAGCACGCCAAAGCAAGATGTATGAATGGTAAACAAACATGTATCTGTCACAGTTAAAAGTTAATTGTTTAAAGTTGAATCAATTTTCGCACCCATATGTGTTTGTGGCTTGTTGTTGCACTCTCTCGTTTTAAATGTAGAATTTCAACAGAACTTCTAGCTTTCCTAGCTCATTGAATGTAAGGAATCTGTTTCTTTTAATTATTCTAATGAAGCAGGATAAATTGTTCTTGTGATGCCTGTGGCATCTGAAGTGGGCACAGGGCAAATATTTTAAACTTAAAAAAACATCAACGGCTTCGCTTTTGGCAAAACAGGAACCTAGTAGCTTCACTAGCTTAGTGAATGTATGGAATCAGCTTCTTTTAATTACTTTAATGAAGCAGCAGAACAAGTAATAGTGAAAAAATTAAGACTTACTCTATTCAGTTCTAATATTTGCACTTGGGAGGAAACGCTCTAAATATATGAAAAAGAAAAATGAACAATGCGGCACCTCAAGGAAACCATTGTGCAGGTGAAGACAGCATTCCAAATGATAAATTCCAAAATATGATCAAGCAACATCAAAAATTCCTTGGAAACAATTTTATTTATAAGGCAAAGAAAAAATCTCCCAGTTATGTGATCGGAAAAATATATAATCACTAAATAAACCCAAGTTCTATTTGACATTTTATTACTAATTGAAATAATTCTAACTAAAATATATTTTATTATTTAATTAAATATTTAATAAATATTTTTAAGTTTTATAAAAGGAAGTGATTAATTGCAGGTACTGTACCTGTGGATAAAACGTTATTTGCAGGTACTGTACCTGCAGATAAAACATTATTTGTAGGTACTATTAAATTCAAAATCATTCTGTAGGACTTTTTTAGGGAGTTTATTTTCCCTATTTTTTTACAAGATTGTTCTTTTTTATATTTGAGATCATGAAATTTAATATTATTTTTGCGAGATTTTTTGTTATTTCAGCGGAAACACCCAAGATGCTTTTGGTGTCTTTATCTCATTTCTCATGATTCTGATATAATTTTCGGCGAAAGCTTCAAAAATAATTTTTGAAGCATTTGTTGATGAAATTACACCTTTTATATTTAATAAAAAAAAATCAAATTTCTAGTTATGAATAGCTGTATATCCCAAAACATGAGTTATTCATCATCAAGGAATTTTAAAAACTCCTTGCACTTAACTGAGATCCAAAGTCAATAGTATAAATCTTCTTTAACATCAATGTAAATTGCTTTAAAACTTCAACAAAAATGTTAATTTTCTTTGAAAAA
This sequence comes from Araneus ventricosus, assembly GCA_013235015.1. NCBI lineage: Eukaryota > Metazoa > Arthropoda > Arachnida > Araneae > Araneidae > Araneus > Araneus ventricosus. Next base: position 54,700 of record BGPR01006266.1, on the reverse strand, counting down.
AGGTCTGAATTAACTGCCATTTAAAGCTTTAATGAATAATAGATCTAAAAATATGAAAGTAACTATCCACATACGATTCAAAGTAGAAGTCTGGCTGGTACAGTTGTTAGAGTACCAGCTTTATGTTTTGCAGAATGTGGGTTCGAATTGTGTCGGATGTTGTTATTGCAGAAGAGTTTGCAACTTATGTGGCAATTTGCTTTTTGGATAATGTTTTTAAAAGTTATGCCTGTGAAACTCAGTATTTTCTTTAATTTTACTCCTTTTTTGAAACACAAATTATTATCAGACAAATTTAAAATAACTTTTATTCCAATTTCCTTCTAATAAATGCAAATTTTCTAAATTAAAAAGGTTAAAAGCTGTTTTTAAAAACACACTTTTAGTAGGAAAAAAGTAGAATTGTTTAATTTCATTTATTTTCTGCATTTTAGTCATTAATTTATAATTCATTATTACGAACAAAATGCGTTATATATTAAAGACTATAAAATAGAAAAAGTTTGCTGATTTTTTCTCAAATTCACTAATAGGTGGGGCCACCTGTAATTAATGTTTAATTGAATTTACTGATTAACTGATAATTAAGTTCTAAAAATATTAAAATAGTGTACTCTCATCTAAAATTCACAAGTGTGCAAAATAACAGAATGGGAAGTACCTGTAAATAACTTTTTATCCATTGCTACAGTACTTACAAATAACTTATCATTTGTAGTTACTGTACCTGCAAATAATGTTTTATTTGTAGGTACAGTACCTGCAAATAACGTTTTATCCGCAGGTACAGTACCTGCAAATAACGCTATTCTTTATAAATACCCGTGTAGTATGTAAACAACTCAAAAACGCGAAACACTTGCCATGACGTAAGTTATCTAGCCAATGGGTTGCCAATGGAACTAATCCGCTTGATTCCTCAGGTAACCATATTGGCGATGAAATCGCGTGTGTTCCAACCTCCAGATACCATCCAAAAACACAATGAAATAACTAGCCAAAAAATGTCTTCGACCGAGTCAACGCTACAAGTACAGGTGGAATGACTAGAAAAGTAGGAAAATTTTCGAACCTGTCAAGCCAGAGAGCAATATTGTCATGTTATTATTATTTTTTAAACAAAGAAATTAAGAACAAACAGTTATAGTGATTTTTAAATAAAATCAATAATTCTGACTTGGCTCCCCCTGGATTTGCCATTGTGGCTTGTCATTATATGGTTAAAGTTATTGTTATCAGCACTCATTTATGGACTAAGAGAATTACCAGAAATCAGATTACATGTGAGAATTTGTCATAAATTAGTTGAAATTTTCTTATATCTCTTGAATCTCTTAATTTCTCTCTTTTTGGACATAAACCCTTTAATTAAAATATTTATGCTTTAGAAGTGTATTTGGTTTGAAAACAGCAAATGAAATTTCTGTATTTTATTTTGGTAAAATTATTGTGTTTTTTATTTGTTCACACGATTTTTAATTAATTAATTTATTTATTAAAAATAATATTATTCTAACACACAAGTGGAGTTGGGAGGCGGGACATTACCTGCTATATAAAGGAAGGGGCGTAATAATGACCTTCTCAAATTTTCACCTGATCTTTATTTATCTAGTAGTTGCATAGCCCATTGCATGAATGAGGTTCAAAAATTTACCCTGATGGGGAAAGGGGGCACAGAATCTCCAACTCAGGGACCTGGCTACCCCCATTCTAACTATCTATTATAAAATTATATTGCAGTAGGGTAAAACAGTCTTTCAAATAAATGACCAAACTTTATCTTTCGATTGAAAATATAGTAAAATTAGCATAGGAAAAATTCCCGTTCCCAGTTTTTATTGTATTTAGAATATGTATAGAATAAGAGTTTTAATTACTCTAATATAGTGAATGATGGCAGTTCAATATATTGTAATTCAATTTGATTGTTGCTTGTATTTATTATGGTGGTTGTTAAAATAACAAGATGTCTCAGATTAAGTGGGGCAGTCCTGGTTTTCAACAGTTTGATCCCTCCCTCCCTTCCTCTACCTCTAGACCTATGTTCAGTGGCAGATTAAGCAGTGCTGGAATGCTCTAATCTGAGTCGAGAAATTCATTCTGTTTTGAGGAGGTATTTACAATTTTTCTTGTTTATTATATATATAAGAACAGCTCCACTACAACCCATGGAGATTTTTTGCACAGGTTCTGGAGGCACTCGCCTCATGCCTTGAGATCCTGGGGGGAGGGCTCAAGATCTTTTCGAATGAATGAAAATTGAGCAATTCTGAATATTTAGAAATAGCTTCAATAATATATATTTTTGATGATACTCTTTATAAGCAACTAACTAATAAGTAAAAAACCTTGGCTAGAATAGGGACCCTGCATTTTTCTTCTTCCTTACATAGTTATAGGTTATAGCTTATTATCAGGAACAAAATGAAGCTACTAATTTATTACTTGATTTTTTAGACATGGAAGTTAATATTCTGTCATAATATTGCTGATATTAAACTTAAGCTCATGATATACTGTCTGTCCACCATGAGAACTCTGTTCGCCTAGTTGATGGTGGTTGCTATAGAAAGAGGTTATCATAGAAGGAATCCATTTTGAGTAGGCAGACATTCATTCAAGTTTATTACATTGGCACACTTAGCTCCAAATGGGAAGGAATGTGCAAATGCAGCAAAACTGAGAAGACGAATGATCAACTAATGCAGCAAACTGGCACCACAAATAAAATGAAACCCTGACTTCCATCATATTCCTCCTTTCCGAAATGGATAATTTTAGTTTAAGCATCAAAAATTCTGTTTTAAAATTTCACTTTTATATTGCCCATAACAAATTTTATAAATTATTTTGTTGTTCTTTAAATTTGAAAAATGTGTAGGGTATAGTTTTTTGATTCTATGAATAGTAAATTATTTGAAAACAAATGTTTAGGTATTTAAGATGAAAATCCAGATTATATTTAGATCAATATGATCTGATCTTTTCCTACTTTACACATTTTTTAAAGTACATCAAAAGATAATTTCTTATTACTTAGTATTTTATCCTTTGCTTGAAATTTCTTGCAGTTTTTGAAGACTTGGATCAACTGCTGCTAGAATCTAATGCTTCTAATCAGAATCATCCTGATCTTTCTGTTTCAAAGGTATTATGTGAATCAACCTAAAAAGGAAAATTGAACGTAAAGATAATCTACAGCTCCCTGTTCAATGGTGAGATTTTCTTGTTATCAAACAGCTGCTTTTAAAAAAAAACAACCTTACACTTGATTTAAAAATGCATAATTTCGACATGAATTCTTGTTTAAATACACTTTTAACATTCAATTGAAATATAGTATCTGTTTTGTGCTGAATTTCTGATTAGTTATGGCTTTCTTTCACCTGAGCAGTTGATAAAATATATCAGATTTGAAAACTTATTTTAATGTATTTGATATTTACCACAGACTATTTTTCATAAAAGGGCCAATGTGTTTAAATCATTGTGAGAAAAGTGAGTTACATTTTCAACAATTCAGCCATATGTTTTTAATGTTTTTTCCTCTAGCATATCAATCATTCAGGTGAAATGGTCAAAATGCCAAAACAAATGGATAAATTGAAAATCTTTTGAATACTTTTGGCAGTGCTTGTATATTTTTTGCACAGTGTTAATAAACTGTTTAAAGTATATATTTATACTGTTAAACTAAAAGACATTATATATTTTTGAGCTTGAATCAATTTATATTTTAGCCAATTTTGACAAACAGCCAAGTTGGCTGGCCATATTAATAATTATACTTCTATAGGTTCATCTAATTTAAAATATTATTTATTATTTACTTAAAAATTATGTTCATAAAAAATCTCAAATTTAAATTATTGCACAAAGTAAAACATTATTTATGGAAGAGGGATAAAAAAAGATAAAACTGAAGATTTAAGCCAATAACACTTTAAATTAACTAAAATGTAAACACAAAGGAAATTGTAAAGGTATTTAACACATTGAGTGCCACAACATATATGTATATATAAGTGTTCGGAACATTGTCTGATGTGTAGAGGCATATGAAAGGACTTTTTAGCTTTAGAACTAAAGTAAAACTTAGTTTATTGTAGGATGAGGCATTTCACTTGAAGAGATATGATGTCAATTTGAAATTTTATATGTGATTTTAGAGTATCCATTACATGACCAATTATTAGTTGACATAACATGCCCACCACCTGCAAAGTGCCAAAGCAAATAAGGGCAGATGGCTACACTTCCAAACTTTAAATACTGTCGAGAAGGGGATTCCCTAGATTGGGGCTTGTGAAACAGTGAAGATTCTCGTGATTCTTTAAGTTAAAGTAAAGTGCATTTATCTTAGAATTTAAGTAGAAATAATGCATTTATGTTTAAAAATTGAGTGGTGTTAAAAAGGATTTATTTTAAAAATGGGGGAAAATTCTAATTTATTGTATATAACATATTTCTTAAAGTTAATTTGGCTGTGACAATCCTATGCCACAATGACTGCCAGTTTAGAATATTTGTTGACTTTTTAATTCACCTGAAGTTTTTTTCTTGTTTTTAAAATCCGTAACTGTGTAAACTCTTACATTTTGTCCTTCACCATTAAAAGTATGTTTATCATCCACCAATTGTTTGAGAATCTGTTTTGTAATTTATTCTTGCTTTTCTGGATTGTCTAGACCATGTCCTGGGGCCACCGTTTTAAATTTCTTTTGGTTTATCAAAAAAAAAACAAACCTGAAAACAATAATGCTAGGGTGAAGAAAATAGAGTAACTTTATTTTAATTTTAATAGAGCTTTCCAGCAAGTTATCTGTATAAAATTCTTATTTGAATTATTTTTGCAGATAGACTCTTAATGATGGAAAGTAAGAGGAGTCGTGACGTTGTGGAATGGAAGGTTGAGTGCCAAGTGAAACATCTGACTATGAACATTTGGCATTTATCTTAGCATCTTGAGCCCACGCTGCCATATTGAATACTTCAGAGAGGCTTATATTGTTGGACAAGTGCATGCAAGTATGACTCTGCTCTAGAAGAAACTAAATACATATCCTAAAATAGTACTTATGTTGCTTGCAATACTCAATTAAAGAATTTCATATTTAATTTTTTAGATGAATCTGTGTGAATGTTAGTTAATATTTCACTTTTCATTACAAAATTTGTTGAATTTTTCCTTTCTTAGTTATTTGGAAGAAATAATGATTAATGCGGAGTTTACGGTACACACCTACTTTGTTCCTCTTAGGATCACCAACTCTTTGCCGCCAAAAACGGAGATGAGAGAACATTTGTTTTTGGAGTTCTTCGGTTTGAATATCAGTTCAGTACTGTGTATTTTATTCTGTGTGTTTTGGTTCTCAATGAATAAGAGAAGCTACAAGTATTCCGCTATGCTGAAAGCGAAGCCGCTGATGTTTTCTTTAACTTAAAAAAATTTGCCCGGTACATGCTTGAAATGCCGCAGGCATTGCATGTGGAAATTCTCGTTTTTGGAATTTTTTTTAAAAACCTAGATTCCTAACGTTCAATGAAAAAGCGAAGCTACTAGTTTCTTGCTATGCTGAAAGCGAAGCCACTGATATTTTTTTAAGTTAAAAAATTTTGTACGGTACACACTTGAAATGCCACAGGCATTGCATGCTCAATCTCTTCTTTTCAGGCGATGCATGCACAAACGAGCAATAAAAAGCTCACTGCACATCCAAAATAGTATTTGGCAACGGTAAATAAAATTGTGCCAAGAAAAATTGGCGAGAAACAGGTGGGTACCGTAAACTCCACATTTACCGAAATAATAATTATTTTGATGGTAATTCTTTTTTGATAAGTTGAAAATTTCTTTGGAAATTTATTGTCACTTGAAATCTGAATGTTGCTGTAGTTCGTTAATATGTGAACAAACTATATATTTTTTTTTCTCTTTCTCTCTCTTTTTTTATCTAAAGATTGACAATTTATTTACTATGCACAGTAAATTAGAAAACATATCATTTGTTGTAGAATTGAGACTTATAGTACCTGGTAGTTCAGTAGTGTTTTTTGTAGCATTCAGTCGTCTTTTTCAGATAATGATAAATTTAATGAGTCCCATCTGTTCTGCTATAGGTAGTATTTTTAGAGTGGTTGTTGCAGTCGTCAAATATCCTAAATCTTTTTAATAAGTATTAATATGATCTATCAAAAAAAAAAAAAAAACTACAGATTCAATACCTTCATATAAAGTTCCTGAGTCACTGTACCAGGGGTGGAGAACCTTTTTGCACTGAAAGGCCTCATTAAATTTCAGCAGTTGGACAAAAGGCCGCACGAGCAGAATCCTAAATGTTATTGTTCTCTAATTATTATGATATTACAGACAAGTATATCACTTCAATGCAAATTGTAAATAACTGGTAAGGCTACATAAGAAACTCAAAAAAGGCCCTCAAAAACCCCTGCACTATACTTTTACTTACTTAATACTTTACTCCATATGTTAGTGGCAGATATATTCAGGTACAAGTACTTCTGAATTATCTGCAGTCTCGTGTAACTTTCATTGTATTCTAGTTACATTATTTTGTGTAATTTGATCTGCGCATTTACAAATTATTTCAAAACATATCATTTTGCTTCAATTGATGTTTATTAAGAAAAGTTCCAGCATTAATTGTTAGTTTTTCAAATTTAAAGTTGTAGGAATTATGTGTTTAATAATAAAAGGATATTGGGGGACAAAAAAATACTGTGATATGAATTTGAACTTAAATGGTGAGCTTTTTGGGTAAAAGGTTGAAATAAAAATATATTTCACAACAAATACAATTCAAGCATCATATCATTAATTTTTCCATTTGTGTGACAGAATATACAGTAAAGTACATTACATATATGCTATACGAAAGCATCTATATATTTAAAATAATTGGCAAAATCGGAGGACCAGCACTCCAGCCCCAACTACCAGGCCGATTTCAACATTTTTTATTTCACATGAAAGCTTATGACCTCTAGATATGTCATCAATGGTTGGCGACCGCCTATCACCCTCCATTTTTGAGAGAAACCGAAAAAATAAAAAAATACTTCTCCACTGTACATTCTGTATTGAGAAAAACCATCAGTCTCCCAGCACCAACCACTGGTCCGATTTTAATAATTTTTTTTTATATGAAAGCTCATGACATTTAGATATATTATAAATGGTTGCCTGGATGGTCATCAATGGATTACATTTTTAATAATCAAAGTTGTTTATCAAAATTTTGATTATGCATCTTTTCATTTATAAGTTGTTTCACACCAGTCCCTTGCGAGACATATAAAGAGTGCTTTACTGTCTTTCATTTTGTACAACACAGAATATTTGATTATTTTGAAGTTCTCGTATTGAAAAAAACATTGTTGTATAATGAGTTTGTCGTAATAAATTTGTTATGTTTTGTTTTTTATTATGCATATTTAGTGAATAAAAATGTCATTAATAAATAAAACTTTGTACTTTTTTTAAAACATTCTTTTGTATCAATTTCTAATAAGATTTTTTTAAGTGTACAAGATTTAACTTAAAAGTGTGCTTCTTTCTTCTTCTGTGTATATTTCTTTCTTGTAATTCTTTTTATAGTAACATTATGATGTTTATTGTGTTATTATAATGGGCTTGTGATGTTCTTGAATAGGAAAAGAAATTCATGACTGCATTCCATGCACAAATGCTGAGATTATCCTCATTCTTTTAAATTTTTCTTTAGATGTATAATTGAGTACGAAATATTACAAATTTTTATGCATATTTCGTGAATATTTTTGGCATTTCCTTTAAAAGCATAGCTGTCGAAAAATTTATTAAGGAAATTGCATTGTATATTTTAATAAAAAAATTCATTTGTTATAATATCATCCTTACTAATTATTATTATATAAATATATATTTTCGATTTATTTATTTGGTAGTTAAAATTTTCCAAGTTTTGGAAAAACTGTTTACATAAGGTTTAAATGACACTTGATACGAAAATAAAACTGTTTACATCGAATATACAAAAATAGTTTGACATAAGAACTTTATATAGATAAATTAAATGTTGGAATAGACTTTTTGATGGTTATTTGTGGTGACTAAACAGTAGTATTAAGATTAATAAAAAGATTTCCGTTTATTCCTTTGTAAATACAACTGTTGAAATTAATAAATGTAATTTGGTTTTATGTACCTTGTATGTATTTATTTTGTTCATTTTAATTTCTAACTCGAGTAACATAAGAATAAATTAGAAGAAATAGAAATAAATATGGGGTATTCAAGTTCTGCTTTGGATTTATTTTTCTTTTTGCTCGATTGGTTTAGATAATGAATGTTAACTTATAATTGAAAAATATATGCAGTAAAATTTCTCTAAGTGACCATTCCTGCTAAGCAGTCAGCCCTCTCACTGTCCACTTTTGTTTGGCAAGAAAGTTTTTGTCCCATAGACATAATGTTAAAAAAGCATCTAGGGATCCTTGATGGATAGTGTGAAAAAACTATTTTTCGTATTTTTACTTTAAAAAAAATGCTATACAGTTAAAAAATTGTTACTAAAATTGTTTCTAATAAATTGTAATTACTAAAATTGTTTCATTTCATTTTTTTTACTCAAAAAGTTTTGTCATCTTCGCAAGATTGCCAATTATTCGTGGCCAATCTCTTTAACATTTTTCTTACAAAATATGTCAATCTACTACACTTTCCCATTTTGCTCGCCATATTTTGAATTCTGATTTTAATTGAAACTACGGACTTTTCTAAACCCTGTTGTACTTGAAAGCTGCATGAATATCATTGTCGTTGTGAATTGCATTCTTCAGTAGTATAAGGCCTTCTGGAGGTAAAATCCCGTACAAGTCTGGGGTAATCCTTACTTAAGTTTTGAAATAAAATGATCAACTATAGGCATAAATATCACTCGTCTTACATATTCCTCAGCATTGCTTGAAGGATAATTTTCTCTAGTAGTTTCCTTACCACATGTTCTAGGAACCTTCTTTTCTCTGTGAACATCGTCACATATACTTGTATCCGAAATGTAAGCATAATTCGTAAAATGCAAAAAAAAGGACTGAATACGGGTGCAATGGTTCAAAATCAGTTGTGGAGAATTGTGGAATGATCAAGCATAGGAACTCACGTTTTACAGTGAATATTCGGTCATGAGAGCTTTTAGGTGAAGAACCTGGAAGTGATGATGATGAAAATGATTTGGGCTCACACCGATGCATAGAAAAGTTATAAAGATTTGTAACTTTCATCAATGGTTTGGTGGGCGCAATTCTTACATAAATGTTCGTAAAAATAGCACGTATATTCGGGGAGATAAAATATTTTTTTAAGAACTCCTCCAGTTTTTTCGCATGTTTTTTGCTTATAACATTTAGAGTTTTCAACCATATGCATGGCAATATATAAGTGGAGCATTATATTAAAATTAAAAGTAAATACTTTGAACATTCAAAGAAATATTCGTATTTGTAGTAAATATTTTTTAACTACATATGTGTAAAACATAGTATAATTTTCTTATAAAATTTCAAAGCCTGATATATAGGACAGCTTATCTAAAATTTTCTGCTACCGTTACGATTCAGAAATATATTGGCATTGCAGCGAACTGAATTTCAGTTGCTTTCTAAGAAAAACTAAATTATGAGGGTTTGTCCTCAAATTTATAACTGAAAGCGGGGTTACTTTTCACTGTTTTTCAAGACTTCAGAAAAAATTTCGAGATTATTTGCATGTATTTCTCTAAAAGGAAGGTTTTTATTTTTTATTTTTACCTCATTCAGTTGATTACTAGAGAAACATTTTGCAACAAAAGTTGGATCACACAGTAATTTAACAATAAATAAATTTTTTGAAATTTTGGTGCAAAGTTACCACATTGGTGGGGATTCTTTGCACTTATTATTTTTTTCGGTATATTTCAGTAACAAACTCACTATGTGAAATGTTGGATATATTTATTGAAAACCTAGGTGGAAATGTACAAGAAAAATAAATCTTATAAATACCTGATTATATCTAACAATTTTACGTTTTTGTATTCTGTTAAATCCGGATGGGTTTTAGAAATCCTTTTATAAAATTATTGCCGGGTGTGCTATTAACAGATCTGTCTATTATCACACCTTCTTAGTATCATAAGCGTTTATTATCATTTTAAGATCTACGCTATTGAAAGGAAAACAGAAGTCACTGAATTGGACTCTACAAACTGCTACGGTGTTTTCCTTCTCATTGGAGAAAACGAAAAGATTATCAGGTTTCCGTATATGAAGCATCTTTCTTTTGTAACAAACCGTTCGCCTTGGGGTATCAAAAAAAGCTTCTGCCTCTTTAAGAGTACACTAACCCTATGAAATGGCATTAAAGCAAGCTACTAGGGTCTCTGAGGTCCATATAATTACAAGTACTTAACTTTCTTTTATACACCCTGAGCATACCTGAAGCCAAAGCAAACATTGTTCTTCTTATTCTTTAATACAAAATAAGTTTAAAACCCATCTGGAGTGGCTTTGCACCGCAAATTTCCTTGGTGCAAAGAAGCCCTTTTTTTGGGTGCAAAGTTACACAACGTCAGAAAAAATTAATTATAACCCACCTAACAAATATAATTTGCATTCAAAGCAACAAAATGAAAGCTAGGTTTATTATCTTTCACATTTAAATACACTTGCCTTCAGAAATGTTCAATTTTCTTCAGCAGAGAGAGATTTTTCAGCATTAAAATTTTCGCTGAAAAACTGGTTCACTGTTTTGTTCTTTCTGTAACCTCTTGAATGATTATTATATACGTTTAAGGAATGAATTACACTAGTCAATGTTGCCAAGAAACGGGGGAAAATCTCACTCCTGTACCCCTAATCTGTTGGTCTCTATTTCACTTTTCAATAAAAACATTATACTGGTGCAAATGTGCCCCCACTAATAGAAAGTAACCACTGTTTTACGGTATATTTTAAACTCGAATATTTTCGCATGGGTATTTAACATATTTGCAACATTTATACAACCCAATGTAACTATTCGAAGATTCAAATTTAAAAAGTATCAAGTTATTTTACGAACAGGAAGTTTCCTTTCTCCACTGAAAATTGTATCAACAATCGTCGTTTTAATACGATCGCCGCACAGTTATGTATTAGTGCTGTGTCAGTATGAAGTAATTCCATACAGGGGCAATCAGTGAGTGCCCCCGAAAACACTGCAACAAACCTCTTGCCTCTTGAATTATCTCTAGCCACCCAGCTGGAAAAAAAACGAGAAAAAAAATTCCATTCTGGGAGCTGAGGTGGGGGGAGGGCTCTGTAAATATGCACTTTTGTCTGGCTTGTTACTATATTACAATTACTTTTCTGGAAAGTATAAAAAAGAAAAGCTTTAAAAAATTCAATACGTAGCATTCTGGGCAGTCTGTGACTTAGGACCCGAAGGGTGGGGCTTGTGCTCCCAAAGCCCACCACCCTGGATCCGCCCTTGGCAACACGTATCTTGATATGTTACAGATCTGGCTTTTCCCGCAATTACAGGAAAACTGGAATAATTTCGTCTTTCAGCAGGATGGTGCGCCTCCACACTGGAAGCTTTAAGTACATGAATTCCTCAAAATTGTGATTCCTAATCTTTGGATTGGCCGGGCCGGAACAAACGACAAAGTGACGTTTCCTTGGCACCCAGGTCGCCCCATGCGACTTTTTCTTATGCAGCTTTGCAAAAGACAAAATGTGCGTGCCACCACTGCCACGCAACTTGGAGGACCTACGAACACGCATAGGTCTGAACTTAGTAACACCAGACATGCTGAAACGAGTGTGTTTTTTCTTCACCTTGTTTTCTTATGATTTTTTAAATTGCTCAGTTACAGGCAAAAAGTATTTTCTGTTGCACTCTCACACACTCAGTATATTAAACAACTTTTTGAGGGTGGGAAGGGGCTCAGAATTATGCCCTTTGGCTTAGGGCGTAAAAACGTATAAATCCGCCCCTGCTTCATACAGCTTCAGAACAGGACGTTAGCTTAAGCATTTTTGATCATATGTTTGTAAGTGACGTTGTGTGGAAGCATGCGAGTGAGTCGAAAGGAGAACACTCCTGATTTTGTGGTTAAATGAATCGGAACTTCTGCCTTCTAAACTGCTGCCAAAAAGTCTGGCACTTATCACAAGATATTTCTTCTATCTAATCTGAAAATTCCACTATTAGTATTGTAGTACATTATTTACTATTCTTAGCAACAAGCGAATGTCACTTTACAGAAATGAATCAAAGGGATCAAAAATGAATGAAAAGGGTTCGCGAGACGAAGAAGGATGGCAGTGGCGGCGACTCGGAGGGGGGCGGTTGTCCCCCCAATTTTTGCGGGGAAAATGGAATTTCATTTCATTTTAACTGCTTAAAACTAGAAATTACAAAAAAAAATCAATAGTGTTGAAGAAATCTAGCTAATTCAGGGTGGCGACAGAACCGGGAAATCAAGGAAAAGTCAGGGAATTTTATCGATCTGGAAAAGTCGGGAAAATTCGTAAAAATATCTAAAAATCAGGGACAATTAATACTTATTTGTTACTTGAGTTATTATCTATAACTTAGTATCTTATGTCTAGCATTATTTGTAATAATAAATGGAATTTAAAAAAAACTTATATTCATTTATAAAAGCATAAGTTTTTGATTAGAGCAATTAATTTCTTATGATTTGTTAAAGAATAAAGATTTGAAGTAATATTTTGGCAGTTTCTCTTGTTTAAATCTTTGCTAAAATATATTATTAGGTACGTATAATTATACTGTTTTTATATTTATGCTGCAATATGTATTCTGGTACCCATGCAAAGAGCACTAATTAGTTATTGAACTGTTTTCAAGTTTTGAGAAAAGATCATAATAACCTTTCTGGTTTTAAGATATAAGAAAAGAAAGACATATTTTAGGCTAATTTCTTTATTATCTCCAGACAATCAGACGTCAACCAAGGGCCACAGAGAAACATATGTTATATCCGCTGATAATTTCAAGAAAATGGATTATCAATCCTTATAAACTGCATGCTACTCCACTTTCCTTTTAAAAATGAATTATCCATCCACAGGGCCAAATAAGCAAAGTAGGCAACTGCCTAGCGGCCCCACAATTTTGGGGAGGCCTCGAGATATTTGTGCTATATTTCAGGGTAATTTAATTTGGTGACCTCGTTTGATTTACAAGGGCCGTAAACTCGAACTTATTGAATTTAAAATCAAGTATCAGTCAAGTATTTCAGTACGTTTAAATTAGGATTTTTTTAAATTTTCAAATTCGCTTGCAGATTAGTGTTGTCCAATGTTTTTTCAGTTGGGGGAATGATTCACTTGCAGTCAACAGCCTTGCAAACTTTGTATTTCAGTGTTCAGAATGCGTTAAAAGGATTTGTTATTTTTAATTTTGTCATAAGTAACATTTGCTACTTAAAAACTGTTTATATCTGTACTTATAAAAGGCAATGCTTGTGTGTGTGTGCGTGCGATATCCAGACGAATCTATCGCACTTACAGCCTTGAAATTTGGCACTCAAGTAGTCTTAATGGTGACTCAATGCACCTCGAAGCCGGAATTTTAAAATTCAATTTAGAAAATTTATTTAATGTTTTGTGTTAAGGTCATTTTCGGGACGTTTACGGCTGTAGTATATTTTCTAATGATAGTTGAAAAACAATCAATGCACCATCGGATAGAACAAACAATTTTCGTTCGAATGAAGTTTGTTTTGAATTTTTAACTAATTTACTGAATTTTGAGAAATTTTTAAATAATAGTCACTTTTATGGTAATTTTTTAATAAGGATTTTTTCAAATTCTCGCATCTGACGTTCTAAGGACTCTATAATTTTCATATTTTTTTCAGCTTGTAACTTGAACGTTTCTGTCGGATTCAAAACAAGAACGGTTAAAATATCTTATTCTGTTTTTTTTAAATGATCAGTTCAAACAGTTTTTTTGCTAGCGAGATTTGACAGCGAGAGTTTCTCCTTACGATCCCAGAATGCATTGATGCAATTTCATTGGCTGGTGGTGACCTTCCTCACAGGAGGTGACGTCATTACATTCGTGCCATTGTCGAAAATCAATAATGTGCATCTTTTGTTTTCAAAACATTTTCGTTTCATTGTGGACATTTTTTCCCCCATTTTGTTGAAGTCCTGATTCTACGGGCAACGCCATGCGCGTACTGCTAGTAGATAATAAATTAAAATCAATAATAATAAAAAAAGGCTTGGAAGGGGAAAGGTGGGTTATCCGGCCCTGTACATCCAGTTACTGATGATTATTACTACTTATATAGTTATAAAAGTGATAGTTGTTACCATAACCGAACTTAAATCTTGCAGTTACTCTTCGCTTCAAATGGTAATATTCTAATGAGAAATATTTTTTTTCTAATTTGCGAGAAAACTAGCGGGAATGGTTTCCCCTAAACTTTCTTGTATACTTCCTCCAAAAGGTGCTGTTTCCCTTCCTCCCGCGTGGATAAAAAAATTCGAACCTACTGTAACCCAGAATCCAATGACTATCAGAAGGTTTTCCGTTGTAGATTATAGTTATTGTAAAATATTTAGGTGAAGAATCATATTGAAAGAGATGCGTACCGATTTCCACTCTTGCCGGCTCAAGGACAAAGTGACGTAATCCTTCCGCGTGCACAAAGATTCCTACCAGTACGCATGCGCATGGAGAATCGGATTAAAAAAATTGAATATGCAATTTGAACAACTTTTTTTTAACCGATTGAAATGAAATTTGGTCATATATCTATAATTAATTTTAGCAACCGTCATACGAATTTTTATTCATTTAAGCCAAAGGGTTTAGGAGATATAATTTTTACAAGTATGTGATTATACAGACCGACAGACCATCAACCCTTCGACGGATTTGCTCCAAACTTAGACACGGGCCTACATTCACGTTGAAAGAAATGTGTACCGAATTTTACCCATCTAGCTATTCAAGTTTTTCAGTTATAGTGTTCACATGACCGCAGACAGACAGACAGACAGACTTACCGTAGACGGATCTTGTCCAAAATTTGATAGAAATCTACAAATTATGTGTAAAGATAACATTCCAAATTTCATCCCCGTAGCTCTAATAGTTTTTGAGTTATAGCGTTCACATGACAGGCAGACAGACTTCCCGTTGACGGATTTTGTCCAACATTTGAAAGAAACCTACAAATTGTGTTTAAAGACCACATACCAAATTTCATCCCCGTAACTCTAATAGTTTTCGAGTTATCGTGTTCACAGACAGACATAATTCCAAAATTGTTTTTTCGGGCTCAGGGAGGTCTCAAACGTGGTGATTCGTCAAAATCTCGAGGTCGAATTTTTTGACGATTACAATACTTTCTCTTTGTATACTTCGTGTACGAGAAAGTAAAAACAACCCAAGAGCATGATAGTCTTAATTTTAAGGTAGGATAGCTGTAATATCGATTAATAACAAAGCAGTTTTAAAATGTTAGCCTTTCGTTGAGGTACACCAAGGCTGAAACAATATTTCTCGGCCCCAAGCAGTAGTGAAGCCAAATGCACAATAAAAAATTTAGCAGCAATAAAAAAATTCAAAAATTAAGCATTAAATATTGAATTCAAAGACAAAGTTAACTTAAAAAAAGTTTATTTATAAAATTTCATGAATACTCAGAAACAAAATCGCTTTTTGAATTCATTTTTACTTTCTCGTATACGAAGTATACAAAGAGAAAGTATTGTAATCGTCAAAAAATTCGAACTCGAGATTTTGACGAATCTCCACGTTTTAGACCTCCCCGAGTCCGAAAAACACAATTTTGGAATTATGTCTGTCAGTGTGTTTGTGAACACGATAACTCGAAAACTACTAGAGCTACGGGGATGAAATTTGGTATGTGGTCTTTAAACATAATTTGTAGGTTTCTATCAACTTTTGGACAAAATCCGTCAACGGGAAGTCTGTCTGTCTGTATGTTCGAGGTCATGCGAACGCTATTATTGAAAAACTTGAAAAGCCAGATGGATAAAATTTGATACACAGTTTTATCGTCATGAATGTAGGTACGTATAAAATTTTGGGCCAAATCCATCAACGGGCCGACTGTCTGTCGGTCTGTATAATAGCATACTTGTTCTACTCCATGCGCATGCATAAATGCCTGTGCAAAGAAGGGATACTCCAAAACTTGGCAGTTTGCCAAAAACCAATTCTGGCGGCGAGATTTTGTAAGGACGCAAACATTTAGGGCGTCTCGTTTTACTTGCGTATTGGAAGCAATCTCTGCGCATGCGCAAGCTATTCTGTTTTCTTCTCTGCACGCGGAACTCGCATTGCTAGAGTTTGATAAAAAAAATAAATATTGCGAAGTTTTAATACATACGTATCTTTTTGAATATGATTCTTCATCTCAATATTTTACTATCACTATAATCAACAATGAAAAACCTTCTGATAGTCATTGCATTCTGGGTTGCTGTTGGTTCGAACTTTTTATCAAAGCAGGGGAAGGGAAATGACAAATATTTGAAAAGCATACGAGAAAGTTTAGGGGAGGCCACTCTTGCTGGTTGCTCATTAAGATTGAGGAATCTACCAAAAGCACTTGCTATCCTCTAGTATGGTCGGAACTCATATATGCAGTGGCTCGCAAAATTGAGTATACACCACTCATGTTCTTCATTAAACGTCTAAAATAGCAACTTAAAATATTCATTTAATGTTAATACTTACAGGTATGTTAAAATGCTCATTATAGAATGTATTAAGCAAGGAAATGATAATAACTTAATTGGCTCAATTTTTATGTTGAAGTTCCAAATTAGAGAGTCACAAAATTAAGTATACACTTCATAAAAATTTAAATTTGGCCACCAGTACTTTTCTGTAAATAAACCAGTGTAATAAATTTGGTGTTGCAATGCACCAGGAATTGATATCCATGACAGAAATAAGATTATATATATTTAATTCTCAAAGTTATCTCTAGAACTGAAACAAGTGTTGATACCCCGAAACTTGTAATTCGAATGTCTGAATAATGCAAATCTTGACGTGAAATTGCAAAGAATGCTTGGAGTAGTCATGGATACATACAAAAAATCATTCAAAAGTATAAACAGTATGAACAAAGTTTATGTTAATAAAAATATTATCAATCCTTTGTTCTTGTTTATACGTTTTATAGGTTTCTTAATGTGTCTTTTATTATTCTTTCAGCTCTTAAGCTTATACGTGAATTTAGTATAACATTTTAGCACCTTTAATGAAGAGAGAGAGAGAGAGAGAGTATTGTATACTCAATTTTGGGAGCCACTGTATGTGTCAGAAATCCTGATGTAGGATGTATTCTCAAGCAGACAACTACTGAATTTAATAAAATTCTACAGAAGGTGGCGTTAAATTGAGTTTTGATTGTTGTTGAATGACTTGTGAAGAAAGAAGTTGATAGTTTGGTTAATCCTTTACGTACGATTTATTTAACCCACTAAGTAAGTGACACATCCTATTTGGATATTTATTGTTACTTCAATCCATATAAGGAAGAAAAGAACTCCTGAGATTCTTGAGCGTGTTCCATATGATTTTTATCCTTTAAATTAATCGCTACTTTGACTTCACAACAGATTTAATATCAAAATTTCTGTACAGTAAAGCTCCGTTTATACGTCTTTCAAGGCACTGACGTAAAACGACGTTTAAATTAAAAGACGTATAATCGAAATTTTAAGAAACAACTTTGTTTATTGCAAATGTAATGCTACAAATGCAAATTCATTTAAAAATAGTAATTTTAAATTTTTTAAAGATAGCACAATACTACATAGTGTGGAAATCAATAATTAAATTTTAAAATGAAACACTTATCGTAAAAGTGAGAACAATCATACCTTTATTGAATATCTTGAGTAATAATCATACATATCTTATTACGATTTATATGCATGCAGGTAGGCGTTTAACTAAGAAAACCATTAACTGTCGTCTAACGTGCTGATTATCTATGAGTATTAAGTATACCATTATGCATTGGATGAAGTTCATTGAATGTTTTTCACTGTTCTTTTGACAAAAGAAATAAGTACGAAGTTTTTCAGTGGAGTCCATTGCGCCTTTAAAGATAGGTGGAATAACATCTTCACCATCGCCTAAATTATTACCAGACAAGTTGTCTTCTATTAATTCAACAAATGGGAACAATTTCGATGTCATGATATCTTTATCACTGTTCAAATACTAGAAAGGAGGAATTTTTCAAATTTCAGTAGGGGGAGAAAACGACGTATAACCGAAGCTTTGCGTCGTCTAAGCGAAGCACTTTATTATTGCAATGAATACGATTGAATCGGGACCATGATGAAAAGACGTATAAATGTAAACGACGTACAAATGAGAAACGTATAAACAGTGATTTACTGTATTCGATTTGTAAATAAAAATATTTATAAAACAGAATAAATTCAAAAGAGTTTCCAATTTATTCCCGAGTGGGTTCAGGCCATAGAGGAAAATTCTTATTAAAAATAGGCTTTAAAGTCTTTTTCCTCTACAGAAAACCTATTCTGATTTTGAATCTACATGGATGAATGGCCTCTGTTGACGTCATCCACCGGATTCTTATTCCTCATCGTTGTTTGTTATTTTTTGTATTTTTAACTCTTCCCTTAATTCGTATTTATATCTTTGCACTTCGCAATTTTTCCTGGATGATGCAGCACTTGCGCGCCAATTAAATTGCTTCTATTATTGTTTATTTTGTCTTTTTAGATATTCGATCCGTATTTTTTAAGGGATACCCGAGTTTTACAATTACAACAACCTACATGTACAACGAATTGATTCTGTTCATAAGCAAAAATGTAATCACACTTTTGGATTTCACATTATTGCGCCATTGAAAAACTATTTATTTCAATGATTTAAATAAAAATACCAATCAGAAACTCGAGGTCTACGATAAAGTCTGATTACTTCGTGTCGGCTTTGGGTTGAAACGCTATTCTTGAGTATGCGTAAAAGATAGATGAAGGGGGCGAGCTTGGAATGTTCGTTTATGGCAAATGAGGTCTCATAGGGGACTGGGAAGGGACGGTGAAAGGGAACCTCAACAGGTGTGTGTACACACAGTCTTTCAGCTGCATAATACGCGAGGCACCTGACGGGAAAAGAGCGGTCCCTTTTCAAGGGGCAAGCGAAGTCAGTTGGAATTCTCTATTTCTGAAAAGCAACCCGCAATACCATAAATGCATTAATTGGTTAATAGTTCGGATATTTAAAAAAATCGCCATTTACTTTAAGTGGCTATTTAGGAATACCTAAAAGCAAAGAGACTGTTCTAGAAATTTATGGAAATAAGTAACTTCTCGAAATCTCTGAACATTTTTCTGGAACTTTGTTTGAATGAAAATTCTACTTATGAATTTAATGACTTTTGTCGTCACTAATATAATCTTTTTGTATGAATAGTCTATAACTGAAATTATATATTCTACGCATTACTTTATTAGTTAAAAATATACTTGTAAAGTTTTATAACGATATTAGCTTAGATTTTAATGTACTTGAGTTTTTGGAATTAAATTTTTAATGAAGTAATAAATGTTTGGCAATGAAGGAGAAAAAAATATCCATTTTCTCGAGTCCGTTGTTGTCACCACAGACGGTCCTCAGTTTTATAAGTCCGTGGTTGGAATTTCTTTGTCATCTCCTCAAATCATATATCTTGTTTCATACTATACAAATATTAAAAAGGTGCGATTTCTTGGAAATGTTTTTTAAATTTCTTTACAGAAGACTCATCATTAGACTCAATTATGTCATTTAATTTATTTATTTAAAACCCACACCGGTTCGGGCTACCCGAAAGGGTGCAAGGCCTTTAGGAGACCAGTGGGGAAATATAAAAGGAATACAATAATATCAATATGACAGGACACACACAAAAGCATCACAAACACAGCACAGAACGTTGCAAGCATTGCAAAAAAGGGACATCAACAAAATAAATAAAGTAACCTAAAACTTTCTCACCAGAAAAAAAACACAATACGCCACTGAATCGATACTACACTTGGAGAGAACCATAAATTACTTGATTTTTTTTTTATCACCAGATCTGGAACCAACATTAAAAATATTCAATACACTCAAAAGGAGGAGCCCCCAGTATGCACCCAAATGAGAAAAACACAAGCACAAGCTGAGCACAACACACCAGCAAAAAGAAGGAGGCAATAAACATTTTTGTAAAGTATCATTAAAAATCCCACAAAAGAGCATCAAAAACAGATCCTGCGGTCCCCCACCAGTCCAGAAAACAATAAAATCCATCTAAGTCCATGTCAGTCAAAAAACGATAAAATACAAGAATAAAATGGTCAAACAAGGTTACCAATTGGAATTCCCCAAGGGTGAATGCTCAATAAAATTTAGGACATTAAAGCATTTAAATAAGTCCAGGATTATCCTAAAAACAATACAATCAGTTAAAATTAACTACGTAAATAAAGTGCTAAAAACTTAGGGTAGGGCGCAGGGACAAACCACCTAAAAGTTTTTTTAGTCAGTGGTGTTGAAGGAAAAGAGTAAAGGTATCTTAAAATCATTTAAAGGATTTTTCCCTTTCGTGAATCACAAATGTTGTTACCAATAGTATATGCTTTCATTAATTTATTTATTACCATTTTATTATGCATTAAATCTTTAAACCATATCTTCTTATTTCGCTCTGCAGGCTTCTGAAGGTGGAATTCTTTGGTGAGCGTGCAGTCAAATGCACTTATGTCATTAGGAACCAACTGTCATTTTATGGGTTTCGGTTTCTATGTTTTAATCTATTCCTCAGAATTTTCATTTTTGTACGCAAAAGTGAACTAATTTCCTGACTTATACAGCAGACTACTTGTAATACAGTAGTTGATGGTGCAAAAATGCAGCAGTAGACTTTTTTCTGTTGCGTTTCGCATAAATATTTTGTATTTCAAAACATTCGTAATGTAGTTGGTTCTTCGTTCAGTAGCTGCATCCAATACGTAGCATATTTCCGGATCCTACATAGTAGGGAATGAGGTTGCTTCTCATTGGCTCTCAGCGTCACGTGACTTGGTTTGTTTGTTAATGATGTCATAGAACCATGTTTAGGCGGGATTTTAATTATTATTTTATCTTCTGCTATCGCATCATGGAGAAATTAAAACTACCTCATAATTATGATTATTTGGATGTTTTTAAGAGAATGGTGTGTACATTTTTCGAATAAAACAATTAAAGGACGAATCTTCAGCATTGGTAAGTACCGTTTAGTTTCACGACGTCATTTAGAAGCAAGCCAAGTCACGTGACTCTAAGAGCCAATAAGAAGAGACCTCATTCCCTACTATGTAGGATCCGTAAATATGCCAATTATAGCTTTTTAAAAGAATTAAGATTTTAAAATTTGAAGATGGCCTACATTCGAGGAACGGGCAATGGTGTAGTGAGACTAAATGGCAAATTGAGCACAGAAGTTATTTTGCGCTGTTCCCCCACCCGCCCCCAGTTTTATTCGCTGATTTCTGGATTTGAAAACGCAATACAAACGCTAAAATTATGGTCTATCAGGCGTGCCTCAAGATAAGCGCCTGGGAAATCTATACCTCTTTTCGCCCAGCCATTATTTTTCTAGTTAATGATTTCAGCTGCTTCCTTCGCATTTTCCCAATGATTCTTTAAGAATGTTCTCGAAAGAATATTTTTCCCCGTTCAACGACGCCAAACTTTCCGACACATTCAGAGTGCCATTTTTCCATGAAATTGCATGGAATTTGCTCACAACACTATTGAAGTGATTAACTCCTTAGCCTTCAAAAACGTTTCTGACACGTGCATCGAATTACAGAATTTTTGCTGTTTAAATCTGTAATTAAGTCAACGTAACAATTTTAAATACAAAAATCACTTGGACTCGATTAAATATCTCAAGTATCCTTTACCATCTTAAATAGATTGAAACAATGAGAAAATATCCCAAATGGGTGGTGCCATCTAATTAGGAGGATAATTAAATTTGTAGGTCAAGGCGTTAAGAATGGAACGGTGTTTTTTTTATTTTTTTTCTCTAAATAATTTCTTGAGTACCTAGAGGGGTAAGAAAAATACGGAATCCCATGTTATCCTATGGAGAAAATACTTATCGTTTTAATTCATTCAAATTTCAAAATTTCAACAAAAACATTTTTTCAGCACATAGGCACGAATGTTCTCTATACGCGTTTAGTCTTAAAATATTTTTAAAATAATTTTAAGTATTTTGAAATTTGTGTTAAAGTTCCAAAAAATCGCGAAAAGTATAAAAGCTGTTCTATATTTGCTTGTAACTTTTGACTGAAAAAAGATATAAAAATTTGGAGACTAATGGGAAAAAGCTTGTTTTTTTCTCTTTCACATAGGTAAAAATTCGTTGAAATTTGATCTAACCAATCGTTGTAATTTGCAACTAAAAATAAGTCTTCCTTTTTAAAAAATCTCCTGGCTGTCAAGTTGTCAACCTGACCTTATTGATTGCTTGTGCTCGGGAAATTGGAGGCGTCACGTTGGGGGGTCAAGGGTTGCCTTACAAAGAGCAGACAGTGGAAGAAACACATGTGTTTGTGAAAGGGTCATTTCATAGTTTAATTTGCTCAAAGAACAGATCTTTCCGAGTGACTTAGTTCCTTACCAGCAGCAACTACGGGTCGATACGGAAAATCTGGACGTTTGAATTTATCAGCAAGAAGAGACAAAAAAGGAGGAAATTTACCGAATCGGAAAATGAGGTAAGAATGAAATAATATATCTTTGTTAACTACTGTTTTCATCATAAATATTCATTTATAATTCTTTTGTAAGTGTTTAGTTTTTTGCATAAAAATAAAACGTACTTTCTTGGTTTTATTCACATACGTTGAAGCGGTTTCAAACCTTACACTTTTTTTTTATTAGACATTTAAAAGATTTGATTGATGGTGTTTTAAGGGTTTACATTTTATTTGATTTAAATTAACACTGTTATCTCCAGTCTTAAAATATTTATTTCATTAAAAGAATATGCAAAACAACTTTCCATTTTATTTTTATGAGGATCCGAAAAAGTGATATCTGTCTTTCTGCCTGGCTGTACGTTTTTTTTCTGCTCTAACTTTTTGTAAATAAAAAAAACTCCCATTGCCACGATATTTGGATAGTTTGTTGAGATAGACAGCGGTAAACTCTTTTTAAAAAATGGTTGTAATATCGCACATAGTTCTTTTTACAGTGAGACATCAAAAATTGTCATTGACTGTCTCCGACATTGTAATACGAGCAGTGACACCGTCACAAAAATTTAAAGAAGAAAAAAATACACAGGAGTGAAGGACCATAAAATTAACCCAAAATGAGGAATTATAAAGACTAAAAAGTAACAATATTAAAAAGGGACAGTTATAATTAAATAGTATTATGATTATATATATATAACATGTAAGATAGTCAAATTAATGTTATTATGGATTTTATTCGTTTGTCAATATTAAGCTTGATTTGAAGATTTATATATGTCACTACTATAAAAGACCGTACGATTTTCAAATATCATGGAAAGTACGTTTGATAACAATTTCGATATAGCCATCTCCTAAACAAAATATGTTTCCACAATAATTATTAGTATTTTATTTAAAATTAATTCCTATAGATGCCTAACTGTGTATGTATTTTTTATTTTTTAAGGAAAGAAGAGGTAAAGCCTTATGAAGTTGAAAAAGACGTGCCAAAACAAAATGAAATCAAACTTGAAGGTCGCAGAATCATCAATTTAAGCCATTTTATACGGTCACTTCAGGAACTAGATAGTCACAGTGCAATTGGATGTTGCTTTAAAGACATGCATGTTATTAAAGAGACACGATATGGACCATAGACTAAGGATAGAGTTAGACTGCTCACGCTGTAGAAAAACCAGCATTCGGAGTGAAGCAAGCACCTGGGTAGAAATTCCACTCCTCACGTGACTAAAGAGGAACTTCTTGGCTTCTTATCGCCACATTTGGCGAAGCGAGTATGAGGAGTGTTGGAAAACGAGTAGTATTTCTACAAGCAGCGAAACGTTACTATTTTAGTTCATTTAAAAACTAACTCACGAACGGAAGAAATCAAAATAATTGGATTTTACGTGACTAGGAATTTCATTTGTTTTAAACCTTACACAATATAATACTTCAACTGACTGTAACAAAAACAAATTATATACTTAAACATTTTAAATAAAAAAGTCTTTTTATTTAAAGCAATAACTACTTAATTTCAGGGGCGTATATAAGGAAGCTGAGGCCCTCTCCGAAATAAATTGACTAGTTTTCCCGGCGAATGTTTTTTTCCAAATATATCTCCTTTCTTGATTGTTTGGAAATCTGAAAAATAATCAGATAAATCTTTAAGACATGTCAATAATACTTTTGTTTTGGAAAATAATACTTGTAATAAAAAAAAAGCGAAAGAGAGAGAAATAAATAAAGAGTAAATAAAAAACACTAAATAAATTTTCAAACATCATATACACATAAATTAACGAAAATTAAACAAAAAGAAGTTATTGAGTTCTAAATTTTATTAATTATACAGTTTCTTAATTATATGCATAAAAGAAAATGTTTAAAAAAATACCTAGAGATGAATTTTTACTGAAAATGAACTATGCTTATCTTTCTTACACACTGAAAAACATTCTACGTTTATTTCATGACCATAAAATTTTCTTTTCTTTTAAATAACACAAAAAAACACGAAAATTTCAGAATGTAAACTTCGCCAACACATCGCCAAATATCTCAATCTACATGTGTCTGATAAAATTCCATATTTTAAACACTAATAGGCATTTAAAACCTATAGATACTTCTAAAAGAGGATAATAAACAATTAACTTAAGAAAAGGATTAATTTCATACACAACAAATTGAATAATATCGTTTTCAATTGCAGCAAACGCCACAGCTAAGAGCTAAGACTTATTTTTGTGTAGCTATTTTGCATTAATAAAGCAAAAAATCATAAAAATTTTACTTACCGATGAAATGAAACAGATCCTTCTTTGATAAATTTTTCTTTACACTCGTATGCACAACAGGATTTAACCATCGATGAATTTTCATGAGAACCTCAGCTGGCCTTTCTTACTCACGCATTGAAATAACAAAGGATTCCCGTACGAGGCGTCTCGGTTGCGTCCACGAGTCACGTGACGAGGTACTTGCTTCACATTGCAACCCTCCACGAGCAGTCTATTCGTATCGTAAGTCTATGATATGGACTGAACAGTAAACTAACATTTAAATGCAAATTGTGCAACTCTGAACGCAGTGTATAGATTTGTAGTCCCCCAGAGTCAGAAAATTTTGATACGGAACAAATCCATCATAAAGTCAATACGGATGCTGTGGACGGAATTGTAAACATAGGTTAATACTTTTTTGACGATTTCAGACGTTCCACCGATCTCTCAATCAATGTATGATAAAGAACACAAGGTAATATCAGAAGCGTGGGAAAAGCTAGCATGCTTAGAAATGGAAGAAGCTGCGATGATTCTCTGATAGCAAAATTTTTGGGTGGCAAAAGAATTACCTATTCTTTGAAAGATGCATATAATACTAGGTGTAATATCTCAGCTGTTCATTTTAATAAAAGTCTTCCTAATTATACCTTTCACAAATTTTTGTATAAATACAATCAATCATCTCACACCAAGAAATATGAAGAACGCCGTTGCAAAGCACGCGAGACCGCCGCGAAACGCAGGAACCATTTAAAGTTAAAGGAACGTTTATTCGTATCAAAAAATTCTAACACTCAAGATAACAGCAATGATTCAAAGGCCGAAAAGCCCGATCTAGATTTAAATCAATATAGTGAAAAATATCAAGAATTTATTAAAAACTTAGCCTTAGATGACAATGAAGTAAACAATTTAGAAATGGAGACTATAGCTCAAAGGGATTCTGCTGTGTGGCATTTTGAACGGAGAAAGAGGCTAACAGCTTCTTATTTTGGCCAAGTATGCCACAAAATGCCACATACAAGTTGCAAAAATTTAATAAAAATTATTCTTTATAGCAAAATTGATACAGTTCACATGAAGTATGGGCGTTTACACGAAAAGGATGCTGTAAAGTACATATCTAATGAGTTAAAAATTGAAGTGAATTCTTGCGGATTTTTTGTGAAAAAGGAAGAGCCTTATTTGGGAGCTACCCCTGATGGCCTTATCGGAGATGATGGAATACTTGAAATAAAGTGTCCGTCATCATGCGCTAAATTTACTCCGGAAGAGGCGATAAAGGAAAAAAAGTTCTCGTTTTTAAATTTGATATAAAAAACAATGAAATAATTGTTAACAAAAATAATAATTATTTTTTTCAAGTCCAAGGACAACTACATGTTACCAATCGGAAATACTGTTTGTTTGTTCTGTGTACTCCTCTAGGAGTGTACAGCCAACGAATTGAACGCGATATTGAATTTTGGAATACAAAAATGGCGCAGAAGTTAAGAGACTTCTTTTATGACTGCTTGATGCCAGAGCTCGTAGATCCAAGACACACGCGTTCAGTGGGATCCTCAGAGCATTTTAAATGCACAGGAAAAGATAAAACAAAAAGTAAAACTTAACAAAAAATAAGTAAATGAAGATCTCAAAAGTTATTAATTATAATTAAATTTATGTTTCAATATAATTTTTTACTTTATAATTCAATACAGAATTTTATAAATATTTTGATATAGTAATATAATATCATTTCAATAATAAATGGGACGCATTTGCTTTAAATTTCTTAAAATATTTTAATAGACCAAAAATTTCTAAAATTGTGCTATTTTTTCCCCCTAAAATTTAGTTAATATAGCAATTTTTTAGTTCAGAAGAATGGAATAGTGCATCTAAGCATTTATTTTGAGGAATTTATCTATCATAAAAACAGTCATTGTAAATAAATATTAAAAAATCAAAAATATCCATAGTTACCACTATGACCTTTGTTTGAAATTGGTTCCATTTTTCAGTATAATTACTTGTTTCCTATACATTCCGCAAACTGTGATGATGATAATCACATGTCATAATAATTTTTATCTTTAACTTTAAAATTCATGAAGTGTATTAATTTTCCTTTCAAAATTAGGTAGAAACTGATAATCAAGACATTTCCTTTATTTGTAACTATATGTAATGTATTTGAACCGCCTTGGAAAGTTTCATTTTAACATTTTAAGCATGTTTTCTTATTGCCACAAGAAAAAAGTGTATTTAAA
The DNA here is from genome assembly GCA_013235015.1 of Araneus ventricosus. Taxonomy (NCBI): domain Eukaryota; kingdom Metazoa; phylum Arthropoda; class Arachnida; order Araneae; family Araneidae; genus Araneus; species Araneus ventricosus. The sequence goes on along the minus strand of BGPR01006266.1, from coordinate 27,354 downwards.
AAGTTTCTAAATAAATTTTTTCAAGTTTCTTTTTATTTAATTTGCTATGCTTTCAATTATTTTTCTTTACTAAACAAAGTATTGTAGTCTCACGAATAGAAGGAGAGGAAAAAAAATATATGTACACGTTATTTTCTCCAGCGAAAGCTTTTCCTTTCTGGAACCCTAACCTCTGAAGACCATAATCAGGGCGTCGCCAGAGGGGGGACCGGGGGGCCAGGACCCCCCGGTCGGGGATGTTGTGGCCCCCCCCCCCCCGTCGGGGAAAATTTTGTATCCCGTCGGGAAAATTTTTGTACGGGGTATTCAACTCTAGTTGATAATTAATAATATGGCGAAAATTTGAGACCAATTTCAATACACTCGTCCCCCCGTACAACAGGTCGTGCCCCCTTGTCGGGGCAACCGGAAGCCACCTGTAGAAATGCCCCCTCCCAAAGAAAACGGGATATATATTAGATCGATATATAGGAGCAATGTTTTTAAACAAAAAAAAAATGACAATTATTTTAAGATATAATTAACCTGTTGCTATCAGCAGTAATGTAATAATTTGTAAGTACATTTTTCATTTAAATATGCTACACTGAAATTTAAAAATTGCTTTTATTTCCATTTATTTATTTATTAAATTTTATGGTTTCGATAATTCAAGCTTTCGATAGTTCGAGGTAGGCCCGGACTCTTCCACCTCGAATTATCGAGACTCTACTGTATAAATATATTTACACATTATTATAGAAAAAAAAAACTATCAATATAGAAAATTTTTAAATATACTACATAAGTTTTTCTTCGTGAACATTCAACAAATCCAGAGCCGAAGTTTATGCTTCTGCTCCGAGTTGTTAGTCTGAAAGACTTATGAAGCTTTTTTGGAGACAAACAAGAGTTATGATACTCGCCCTGAGTAAATCCCCAAAGGGATTTATCAGAATATGTTAAATTCTAATAATAATTTCTAGTAATTGGTGGTTTAAACTTAGTAAAAGTTTTAATGACCCGTTCCCTTCATTTTAGAATGTTATTCACAAGGATAACAGAAACTAATTAACACATATTGCGAAGCACAAATATAATATGGAATTCTTTGTTAGTTTCTTTAGTAATAAACAGGGAAAATTTATAACAGAAAAAGAATATGAAAATTTACTTACATATGTGTTTCAAACTAATTTTAAAGACATAAAAATCATTTAAAGTGACCTTAGATAGAAGTCAACGATAATTACAAATGTACCATGTTTAAGTAAAATTAAAAACGCTGTTTCGTTCATTGGTATATGAATGGGAATGCCTAAAAATTCATGTAGGAATGAAAATTATTTCGTAATTGTTCCTGAAAGATAGGAAAGAAGTAGATACCTATCAAAAATCACGAAGTTTAAATTTGAGTTACACATGAAACAAAACATGCTTACAAAATTTTGAATACGAGATGTAATTCATTACGAGCTGTTCACGCATAACCAAGCATCGCATACTAGAATATTTTATAGCCCCCCTCCCCGAAAAAAAAAGATGCCCGTTTACTTCTTGCCAAAAAGGAAAGATTTGTTTTCTATTTTAAATGCAAAAGAATAACAGCCAATAGAGGCTTGCAGCGATAACGCGCCAAATATATCGTCGGTAAGGGTCCGGTTTCTTTGAGCTATTGATGACATTTCTTTTCTCTCCCTCCTCATTGTCCCTCTCCCAAACAGTCATAAATTATATACTGCAATATTGGTTTAACTTTTTGGCACACAGGGGGCGCTCGCTGTACTTCGGAGTTCAGATTTATTTCGTAAGCCGCCTTCCCGACTTCTTAACATGCCTTCGCATCTTGAAAATCAGTTCCAGCGCCACCTTTGACACACTTTTCTGAAGAATTTGTTGACTCTATTAAAAAAGGAAAAACAAAGTTCGATTTTCTGGCACCGGCTCGGTTAACAGAGACATCTGTTGATACGGGACCGGATAATTGAGATTATCCGGTCGCTTTAATCGCGCTTATGTCTTCGCAGGAATGGCGCTAGAGTTTGCCCGACGGGGGGCACGATCTCCCCGACAGAGTGGTCTCAAATTTTCATAGATTATTGTTATCAACTACAGTTGGAATTACCCCATTACAAAAATTGACACCCGACGGGGGGGGGGGGGCTGGCATCCCCGACAGAGCCCTGGACCCCCCGGTCCCCGCTCTGGCGCCACCCCTGTGTCTTCGTAATATCACCGCTCTTCTTGACGGTATTCAAAAGGACACGAAGAGTGGAGTTGCGACAGCAAACAGTGGATGGTTGCTGAAGGCAGAAATTAAAAATTCTTAATCGTTAATTAAGTTAGTTGAAATAATTGAAGTATTTTCCTTTTTCCTGAGGTTATTCCGCATCACAATTTATCTGATGATGCAAAAATACAATTAAGATGTTCCTGGTAAATTAATTTGAGATATAAAGTTTAAGACAGGCGTGGGTAGCGTACAGTAAAATACGGGGTGTCTGAGAATTGTTGGACACGTTTCAAAAATTAATAATAATAATAAACTAATAATGTTTGTAATACTTTTTTTATGAGAGCGCATTTTAAAAAGTTTTTTTTTCAGATAGGTAACATGCCGTTTCGGTGGTGTTGGGGGTCATAAATTACTGAAAATCCAAAAGTTGTTTAGAGCCATTATCTACGAAAATATTAAAACCGGAAGAAAAATAAAAGCATATATTTGTAGGGAAATTTACGCTCTTCAATTTGTTAATTCTCATGTAGTGTGAAAGCTGAAGAGTTTTCGAGGTATTCAAAGAAAACTAAAAAAAGAAATCAGAAAACGAGCATCGGCTTCTGCTAATCGGTAGCCATTGCGAATGGAAATCTGTCACCGGTGACTGACACTCAACTATCTAATTAGATGACCCCTCCTCTTCGAATCATCGAAAGTCCGAAAGTTTGGGTGTTCTCATTATCAAGATGTACGATGAATATTCTTAGATGCAAAATCTCAAAATTATTCATCTTTACTTTTATTTACTTTAAGTAACAATCTTAACTGAGAGACCAGCCTATCTGACTAACTAAGAGACTCACTATTCTGACAGACCTGATAGTTAACCGGGACAGTCTCGAATTTTCACTATTTGTTCCGGATAAAAAAAAAAAAAAAACACCTCGAATTTGTTCTGAATTTTAATTAAATGTCCCTATTTTTATTCTCAAGTAAATATCTCATGTTAAAAATTATTAATATGATTTTGTTATTAACTAGATTTTATTTTATTTATTTACTTATATATTTTTTTGGATTTTGCTAATAACTTTACACCACCATTGGACTAAAGTTAGGAAAATCTGCTCACTTTATCGTAACTATTTGTGAACATATTGCGAATATTAGCAACAGCTACAGTTTTTAACGTAAAAGAATGGTGTTATCAAAGAAACACAAACTATTGTTACAAAAGTCTTTCTGTGGGTGTATGGTGTAAACAGTCCAACACGCAGGATAATGGAGAATGAAGGTTTATTCAAAAATATGCAGTAAAAACACGTATAACAATAATTCTTGCACAGATTAGCAACGTAAACAGACAACAATTCAGAGGTAATAACAGTTTAGCATTTGAGATTTAGCAACACAAACAGTCAGCAAAAAACTAATAACGACACTGACAGCACTTTCTATAGAGCTCAGCTCACCAGCTTTCTAGCTCGCACTGCAGACGAAACTCTAAAGTCGTTCCCAATGGATCAACACTACTCCTTCTGATCCAAACGTGGTCCTTATATACTCTCTCCGACAGGCCGTGACGTCACATGGAGTTTTCTCGTACATTCAAGCGTATTCCCTTCCCTAATAGAGATATCGAGAAAAGGGTCGCATTTTCTGGAATCATTTATTTGTCGCAAAGGTCGCCAAATTTGTCGCCAAGTCGCCAAAATGGTTGTCAACTTCGTCGCCAAGGTCAGAGGCCCGTCACTCCATACTTACCCCTGTAAAACTCCCTCCCCAACTATAAGACTAGCGAGGCAGGAAAGCGAAATTACATCTTTGCAACACTATTGTATAAATGAAAAAAAATCGGAAATTTGAACCTTTATTCTGAAACATGCTAGCATGATGATGTTTTAGGTTTGACTTTACATGCAAATCCACCAATTTATAGAAAGAATGCCACCCTGAAAACATTACCATGTTAAGAAAGTCTGCCGGGAAAATTTATAAAATAATAAAATCTTTCGTTGAACCGAGTGCTGCTTCTGTCAGCATTGAAGATAATGCTGAGTCAGTTTTAAACTTATTCATACGCTGATAATATTGGAAATTCGAACCTCTAACCTCAAACTTCCTAGAGTAACAATGTTGAATCTCTTAACTGTTTAGCCCGAGTTCACTCGTGCATCGAATTATGGCATTTTTACGCTTATAGTCTGAAATTACGTTATTCGTAGACGTTATAATTCGGCACAAAAAATGAAAAGTAACTCATTACATCTCAAGTGTTCTATGGACACTCAATTGAATCAATACGACAACATATTCCCAAAACAAAAAGTGTCATCTAACTAGACAGTAGAGAAAATAAAACAGTTAAGGGGTTAAGGCTTGATTTTACATACATATTTTATATATATTTAATTTTATTTTCTATTTTGGCTTGATGGATAAATAGAGATAAAGCAGCTGGTTCAGCGAGCATACATCTCAAGATACTACTACATGCATATTTACGGATCATACATAGTAGAGAATGAAGTCGCTTTTCATTGGCTCTCAGCGTCACGTGACTTGGCTTGCTTCTAAATGACATCGTGAAACTGAACAGTATTTACCATTGCTGAAGGTTCGTGCTTTATTTGATTTATTCTAAAAATGTATTCAACAGCTTCTTGAGAAAGATCCAAATAATCATAATTCGAAAGTATGATGCGATAGCAGAAGACAAAATAATACTATACAGTACTATGACATCATTTAAAAGCAAGCCAAGTCACGTGACACTGAGAGCCAATGAGAACCAATCTCATTCCCTACTATGCAGGATCCGTAAATATGCATTTTTTTACATGCCAGTCCACCAATTTTCAGACAGAATGCCAGCCTAAAAACATTATCGTGTTTAAAAAGTCTCCCGGAAAGAACTATAAAATTAGATAAAAAGGAAGTTAGTTTTAAACCTACTTATTCATACGCTCATAATTTTGGAAATTCGAACCTCTAATCCGAAACATCGAAGCAGCCGTTGCATTCCTTGTGTGACGATTTTTACATCACGCCAATTTACAGAAAGAATGTAAACATTCTTCACTCAGTTCTCCGCCTCTTGTTACGTTTTGAACCCTCCGTTACTCTCAATATCTAATGAATACGACTGCAATCTCCATCTATTACCTGTTTTTAACGCATTATACAGGGTTAGCCTAAATGATTCATCGGGTTTCAAAACACTGTGTATTGAGGTATACGACCTACAAAGACGGGTGATACATGACAAGATACATACAGACCCCAAGTTTAAAAGCCCGCCTCGTGGCTCGCGTGCTCGCTAGATGGCAGGCCTGTAGCGGCACTGTACAAGATGGCGGCAATGCAGAAGAGTTTTTGTGTGTTGAAATATGCGAAGTGTTCTTCTGTTACGAGCGTTCAGCGTGCATTCCTACTCAAATACGGAAAATCTGCACCTGGTCATTTGTAGTATGTACCAGAAACTTGGTGAGCGTATGTATCTTTTCATGTATCACCCGTCTCTGTACGTCGTATACTTATAAATAAACAATCCTTTGAAACCCGATGAATAACTTAGGCTAACACTGTACTTTTAATTGTTTTTGCCCAATACTCAATTGCATTCTCATTAGGACATAATTATCATAGTTATAAGAGAAAAATGATCAAAACCGGATAACATGTCATAGAATAGATTTAAATCAGATATGTTGCGACCATTTAACACATTCACTGCCGCTGGCGCGTCTAGAGCCTATTATCTAATCAGATGACCCCTTCTCTACTGTAGTTAAGAGATATCAGAGAAGGGGTCATCTGATTAGATAGATGGTTCGAATATCAGGCGCGAATAGTGGCGCCGAATGTGTTGAGAATAAAAATGATTGCGACTACCGGAAGGTTAGGGTGAGTTGATTTTGCTCGGATATCTGGTTGATCGTCCAAACTATAATAAATCATTTTGTTCTTGTGTTTTTATTGTTGTTTGACTGACGTGGACTTAGATGGATTTTATTGTTTTCTGGACTGGTGACAGACCACGGGGTCTGTTTTTGATGCTCTTTTGTGGGATTTTCAATGATACTTTACAAAAATTTTTATTGCCTCTTTCTTTTTACTGGTGTGTTGTGCTGAGCTTGTGCTTGCGTTTTGCTCATTTGGATGCACACTGGGGGCTCCTCCGTTTGAGTGTTTTGAATATTCTTAATGTTGGTTCCAGATTTGGTGATAAAAATCAAACAAAATTCAATTAATTTATGGTTCTCTCCAAGAGTAATATCGATCCGTTGATGTTGCATATCTGTGAAAAAATACTTGGCATCTTTGAAATTGTGCACGCATTGCCTCGTTGAAGTTCATATGAAAGAAACGGTATTGTGATCAACAAAACATTCGAATGAGAGATTTTAACGGAACTTCGAAATTTCACACCTCCCCTGCGAAAGAAAACATTGTTTTTGGAATCATATCTTTGGCTGTCTGTGTGTAAGTGAACAAGGTAATTCAAGAACGTAAATATTACGTAGACAATTTATTGAAGTGTTAGAAAAGTTATTTCCTCTAAAAAGTGCTTATGAAGAACCCTCGATTAACGTGGTCGTCTAAAAGCTTTCTACGTCGACATCCATCACTAGATGTCGCTGATCTCTACGTCGACATCCATCACTAGATATCGCTGATCGCAACTCGGCGAAAGCGATTTGCTTACGTATATTGCTACCCTGCATTGCCTTGACGGAGAAGAAGCAACGTTGAGCGCATGCGCTCTGACTGAATCTCGGAAAATTTTCCCTGCACAGTCACTACAACTTATTACAACACAGAATAATTAGAAAGTGTCTGCCATTTCATTTGTCTCTGTATAATACACGTGACTCACAATTGTTTATGTTCTCTGGAACTTTGATAGTTCGAGCGTCTTCAATCCGATTTCGACGGTAATTCGAATTTTTTACTGTCCCTTGGATTTCCTATTAAACATAAGCTTGAAATTCATTCTACAATTCGAATTTATTTTTGGTCAGTACTAAGCAAAAACTAAAAATTGTGAAAGATTTTCTTTTTTTCTGAATTATTATCGTTAGTTAAATACTGCATATCTTTGCCCTCGGTGATTCAATATGTGAATATTTGTTTTAAACCATTGACTCACTTGAGGGATTTACTGCTGTGCAATGTATTCACTAAAAAAGAAGCAATTAAAATTTTCGAATTTTTTTAAAATAAACTTTAGAAACATTATTTGAAAATTTTTATGTATTGCGAAATTTTATTGAGTAATTTTTGTGTTATAAGTTCTGTTTATTGAAATTGCTAATTTAATTATTGAAATAATCATTTTTAAAGTTGTTAAATTTTTAACTATAATTATTAATATTTTATTTATTAAATTTACTGTTTCTTTATTAACTATGTATTTATTAAAATGTTAAGTATGAAAAATAAATCTGTACTACGAAATTTAGTTTACTATTTAACTGGTTTGTTTTCTCAACTATGTAATTAGATGACACCTTTTATTTTGGGAATGCGTTGTAATTTTAATTCAAATGAAAACCTAAAGGACCGATGAAAAGTTTATGGATTCCACGTAATCTTTGTAGTGAATTATAACGTCTATGAATGACTTTGTTTCAGTTTATAATTCTAAAATTGAGATAATTCAATGCAAGTGCGGTGTATGGGCAAACCATTTAAGGCTTTAAATCGCCATTTTTTCTCGCTGTATTCATTTTTAGACTCCATTTTTCTTAATTCGAATTTTCGGGTAAACCAAATTTTTATTGCGATTCCGTCGTCTTCAAATCAGCGAAGTTCCACAGTGTTACGCTTTGTTATTGTACTAATGAAACATCCGGCAGCTTTCAAGAAACTTGGCGAAATTTGAGAATTCAATGCATGTGTGGTGTATGGGCAAACCATTTAAGGGGTTAAATCGCCATTTTTTCTCCCTGTATTCATTTTTAGACTCAATTTTTCTTAATTCGAATTTTCGGGTAAACCAAATTTTTATTGTTCAAATCAGCGAAGTTCCACAGTATTGCGTTTTGTTAGTTGTACTAATGAAACATCCGGCAGCTTCCAAGGAACTTGGCGAGCTGGATTGAATGCTTTCATTTCATTGTTAATGGATCAGCTAGTGGACCAATGCTGGGAGAGACGCATAATGTGGGGTCTTATTTTCGTATACTATGCTTCGCGAGTGGTAAAGGGTTTGCTCAATTACACCAATGATTATCTAAAATATTCTTATCTTAGCAGAAAATTATTATGAATTCTTTAGATACCAATGAGTGAAATTTAAAGTTTCACCAGAAGTAACAACAGAGTCAGAACTTGAACTTCTGCATGAGAGATTTTGCATTGCAAGGTCGTCAGATACCCTGTTAATGTTTGAAGGCCAAGATGCTTTTGCTTAAAAGTGTCTCCGAGATTTCGTAAATTCTCAGAAAGCAATTTTTGTCCTCCATAAAATATGGCATTCATTATTTTCTTAACCAGACGTCATTCAATATTTTCACACCATTTAAACCATAAAGGATACTGGGACTCAAGAACTTCTCAATATCAATCATAATAATTCTGTTCTTGAAAGGAAAAGCAAATTTCAGCATTTATAAATTGTCTGAGCTATACATATGAATGCATAAAATAAATATTAAAGCAATATTAAAACAGCGCAAAACTTTTCACTGGCATTCTACCATTTGAAAGACTCGGGGGCTTCAAAGTTGTTATGAATCACATGATTGAATCGCAAATTTTAAATTTAAGCTCGTTTATTTTTTTATACAGAAAATCTCTTGAATTTATTGATTTTTTTTGACAACATTATTAAATAGACTAGAAAATCACCCGTCATGGTATGACGGGTGCAAATTGCCTCTTCATTCGAGAGATTTCCCGTCAAATTTGACGTGTTTAAATAGATATATATGCGAGAGAAATGTTTAACATTGACTGAAAACAAATAAAATAAACTTATGTTTTATGACAGGAAATTTTTTTTTATTTACATATTTCTTTATTCAAAAAACCTCTCTGTAAACAACATTCCGTGTGAAGTATTTTTCGTTGTTTAACAATTTTCCTTGTACTTCAGATGTCTTTGTGTAAATTTTAACGTTGCCAAAAAATATTATCAAATTATATCACGATTGCAATAAATAATCAGATGCATCGTGGCGTCCAAACTATATCACGCGCATGATATACCACTACCGTAATTTATTACTTTCTATTACAAAACGGAAATTAATTTGTAATATATGATAAATATAATTTAAAATTTCTCAGGAACTATTGATCATAGCGAGATAAATTTTATATCAATCGATAGAAAATATTATTTCACTATTTTAGAGCTATTAAATTTGAAATTAGAACGACAATTACTCTATTAAATTTAAAATGACTGAAATTTAGGTTCTCTAACAATGAAATAATGCTGTTTAACGTCTCGCAGTGCTATGGCGCGAGTTTTATTGTTGGTGACCTCAGAGCGTTACCGAGAGACAGATCTGGGATATTATATTAGTAATTAATTTTTTGGACAAAAACACCAATTTGTGAGCAAGAAAATCTTGTTCTTCAGGGTCACGATATTTAGGGGCAAATCAAATATGTCGGATTTTAACTAATAGTGCTGTGAACAGTAGACCTCAGGTACCCCACCCGCACACACACAAAATATTTAAGATTGTTCTTCAGCGCAGTCTTTAAAGGTTTATCCAATTTTGTCATTCATTTTGAAGACAATATTGTTCCAGGGACACTAGATATCATAATTTTTTTCCTGAGGAGGCACCTTCTTTCTCCCCACATGTGCACTATCTTCTAAAGCTCTATCTACAATCTTAAACCAATTGATGTACAGTCGAGGGAAAAAAATGATGAATCTTGTGACTCTTTTGTTTCTCGAAGTTTCTCGCTTTCTCTTTGTTACTCGAGGCCGCGGTGGCCTAGTGGTAAGGTCTCGACCTCGGGACCGGAGGGTCGCAGGTTCGAAACCCGATTCCACTGAAGATCCGCCGTGTATGGGGCCTGTTGCACGCTAAATCATACGTAGTGGCCAAACGTCCTCCCGTTGGTGTGGCGCGGAAGTTTGGAGAGGGGGTGCCAGCTCAGGTGTCGTCCTCGTCGTCTGACCGTGGTTCAAAATTATTTGTCCGTCCCAAAATAGTCCTCGTGTTGCTTCAAAACGGGACGTTAATATAACCTAATCTAATCTCTTTGTTACTCGCGATTCTCTTTTGTTCCTCGAAACTTCTCGGATTCTCTTTGTTACTCTCGATACTCTTTTGTTTCTCGAAGTTACTCTCAATTCTCTTGTAGTTTCAACGTTGCGCGTCAATTGTGCGCGCGCACCTCATGCGTGTGCCGTCACCAATTCATGCGTATTTTTGCCCAATTTTTCGACTCGGTAGTCACTGAACTACAATTCCGATTTTCAAATTTTTTTTTTGTAACTTCTTTTGTTGCCCTTTATCTCTAAAATAAGACATTAGACGTGTTTTTAATATATGCAGTTACCGAGATATAGAGGATCTCCCATACAACGTTTTTCGTGGCGTTTTGGAGTGTGAATCAAATTCCTTCCTGAGACCCTAATGGGAGGAACGTAGCCCTACGTTAAAAAAACGAACCACCCAGCATTATTCTGCTATCGTTCATAGGAAATTAAAACAAAAGGAACCAAATTTCAGGAAATAACGTCTACTAAACGCTTCCATACATACAAATTTCCTAAGAGGTCGTCTACATATTTATAATTGCACTAACTTCAAAATTTCCAATGTCAACACCCATTTTTTTCAATGGATTTCAAAACTGCACCAAAAGTTACGCTCGGGTACCAAATTTTATCATTCAAACTTTGTTTCGAAATTATAAGCAAATAAAATTTTGAGTATCTAATGTTAAAATAAAATTTCGAATTTTTGTTGATATCTTGAGATATAATATAGTTATTGACTTAGAACTTCTTCGAAGCAATAGTATGAAGTAATATACACATTCTGCACCTGTACTTTTGATTTTAAAATAATTTTGAACACAGGAAATATTTTATTAAATTTGATGTTTAAAAATTTTTGAGTGGCAAGACCCCAAATTTTAAAAGCAATCGATGCAGAAGGCTATTGAATATGCCTATGCAAAATTTCAGCTTATTTGAAAAATTAGTATTTAAGTTACATTAAATTTTCTATTTTCTCTGTAAAACGATGCACTTAGTGGGTGTTTCAAACCCTTTCAAATTTTTGCCAGAACTTTATCTACTAGTTGAATAGCCCTTTGCGTTAGCAGGTTAGAAAAATTTGCCCCGACGAGGAGGGGGGGGGGCGGATGCCCCACTAACGACACCCCTGGAGAGTGGAGGTAGTTTATATATTTTTATAACATGACCCATTTGACTAGAATCGTAGAAAAACAATACTTTCCAGAAAAGAGAAAGATTAGATGGAATTAAACAGGGAAAGCAACTCTCAACATGGAACTATGAACTCATCTATCTTTTGTTTTAATGCGAATTTTACACAAATCTTCCCTTTCATCAATATTAACAAAATTGCAATTAAATGTCTGCTTTTATCAGTGTTATCAAAATTACAATTAAATGTCTCTCCATTACCCAAATGATTAAAATGTTTTAATGGCGCCAAGCTCACCATTGACTCGACAATATGCTGAAATCATTAAAACTACCACCATCTTGAAACGAAATCCAAAAATAAAAATTATAACAAACACACGTTTTCTGTGGCTCCAAGGAACATTTATACCAAATCTGAAGAAAAGCGAACGACGCGTTTGGCCGTGACATCGTATCAAACGAATTTACAGACAGACAAAATGTTGAAGGGTCGAGTTGAAACAGGACCTCGCTTCGCTCTATCAATAACTGATTCATCTAAGAAGACAACTAATCAATGCCGAATAATTTAAATACTACGAAATTCATTGACGATGGAACCAAATCATATTAACCTGATACACGTCGGCAAGGCATCCTAGGCTGAAATCCGAGAGCTCCTGTAGTCCATTAAAAAATGCATCGCTGGTGTAAGAAAATCTTATATTTCTACTTCTTTAGTTCAATATTTCCTTAAAAGACAACAGAATATACGACTTTCATGAATAAATGGATCTTAAGGTTACCCATTTTGTTTTCCTCCATTGGTTTTTGATTAGAATGTACAGTAAAGCACCGTTCATACGTCTTTCAGGGGACTGACGGAAAACGATGCATAAATGAAAAGGCGCATAATTGAAATTATAATAAACAACTTTGATTATTACAAATGTATTGCTAATAATTCAAATTCATTTAAAAGTATGGAAATAAATATAAAAAAATAAAGAACGCCAATAAATAAATGAACTCAGAGAGAATCGAAAAAAAATAATCAAAGAATCGATTCTAGTCCATTTTTTTAAGGGCTAAGGACTTGATTGGAAATTTATTCAAAATAATAATTGGGAAATTTTTCTGTAAGAAGCTTGCTTTACGCCAAACGTAGCTTCTCTATAGCTTCTTTTGAGGGGCTAAAAGAAACTATATTTGACGTAATGCAAGCTTCTTACAGAAAAATTTCCCAATTATTATTATTATTATTATTTTTTTTTTTTGGCTTTCTTTGAATGGTATTGATTTCTATTGTTTTTTTTGTTTTTTATTTGCAGCTGCAATTGCTCGCGACTTAAGCATTGTTTAAATTTCATTATCTAAATTTGATTATTTATAGCAAAAATTTTTGTTCTTGTTTTTGTTTTAAAGTTTAAGTTAATTTTTTTTTATAAATTTATTAAAATAATTATGTTTTTAAATTTTTTAAAATTTATTAAAATAATTATGTTTTTAAATTTTTTAAAATTTATTTTAAATTTTCTAGCTGATTGTTTTTTAAAGCTTTATTTAAAAGTATTAATTTTAAAGTTTTTTTAAAATAGTGCTAGTATAATACTACACAGAATGGATATCAATGATTAAATTTTAAACTCGAACATTTATAATAAAAGTGAGAAAAATCATACCTTTAATTGCATATCTTGAGTACTAATTATGCATATTTTGTGCTATTTCAGTGCATTCAGGTAGGCGCTTAATTAAGAAAATTTTTAATCGTAGTCTGTCTGATCCAGCTGTCACTTCAGTCTGATTAAAACAATCTTTGTATGAATCTTTGTCCTATCATAACGTTAATTTCCCTTTTTACTTTCTCGTATACGAAGTATACAAAGAGAAAGTATTGTAATCGTCAAAAAATTCGAACTCCAGATGTTGACGAATCTCCACGTTTTGGACCTCCCCGAGTCCGAAAAACACGATTTTGGAATTATGTCTATCTGTGTGTCTGTCTTTGAACACGATAACTCGAAAACTATTAGAGCTAAGGGGATGAAATTTAGCATGTGATCTCGATACATAATTTGTAGATTTTTGTCAAATTTTGGACAAAATTCGTCTAAGGGAAGTCTATCTGTCTGTCCGAGTTCATGTGAACACTATAACTCAAAAACTAGAATAGCTAAATAGATAAAATTTGGTACATAGTTTTATCGTTAGGAATGTAGATCCGTATGAAACTTTGGGCCAAATCCGTCGAAGGGTTGACTGTCTGTCGGTCTGTATAACCGCATACTTTTGATCGCAATAACTTAGTAACAAAATTACTTAGATGAATAAAATTTTGCATGGGCCTTCTAACCTTAATTGTAGATTTGTGTCCAATTTTTGTGTCAATCGGTTTAAAAAAAAGGCGTTCAATTTGCATTTTCGCTGTATTCAATATTCTACGACATAAAAAAAAGACGATTGTAGACGACATTGCAGATTTCATCTGCCTAGCTCGTTGCGTTTTTGAGTTATGGTGTTCACACACAAATGGACAAACAAACAGACAATGACGGATTTCATCCAAAAATTGATACAGATCTACAATTTAGGCGCTAAAAACATGCGTTGAATTTCACCCATTCAGGCGATCTCATTTGATTCACACAATTCCAATTTTTTTTCTTTTGGACTTAAAGAAGTTTATAATGTGAAACTTCAATTAAATCTTTTATGTCGTATTTTTTGACGATTACATGACTTTCTGTTTGCTTGTTTCGTGTACGAAAAAGACAAAATCGTAATAAAAATAATAGCTTTTCTATTTCAGAAAAAAAGATTTTAACATTCTGCTTCGAAATGAACGACGTAAATTATTTCGCTCTTTTATATTTCATTTATTTAATAACATTTTTCAATTTTGTTTCGTATATGTTAACGTGTAAGGAATTATTCGATGACACTAAAATAGTATATCGTCGTGCAAGTATATCTCTTTTATTCAATCCATTCTACATTTGTTTTAGCAATATAACACCTTTATTTAATTTTTAACAATATCGACAAATGTTTTTCGTTTCTGAAAATGATAGTTGGTGTTGCATTAGTGGTAAGCTATAAATCAGTGAGGTAAGTAAAATCCAACAAGAAAAGTTATTAATGTTCCAAACTGTTTCCTCTTGTGAAACCCTAATGGACTGATAAATTTCTTTTTCGTTTTTGCTGCATTATTTATATCCCAAACACTTTTTCACGACACCAAGAGTACAAGCGGTTGGAAAATGTAGAGGAAGCGATACAAATGTGGAATACCATTTACATTTGGCAAAATGTTTGACTAGAAATGCCGATTTATGGAAACTTCATTGTTATATTTAACAATGAACTCTTCCCTAATTGTACACAAAACATTTTCTTTCTAACTTGAGAAAAAACAAGAATATTTAAAAAAATATATCTGTTTAGAGTAAAATTTTTAAATATCTAAATGGGCGACAAATATGGAATACTTAAAAATCTTTAATAGAAATGGGCAAAAAATAGGGAAATGTAATTAAGTTTTTATTAATGGAAAAGTAATACATAATATAATGCGCTTAATTAAAGGAACATTTCAGAAGAAAAAAAATATCACATATAAATGATAATCTACAGATCAAAAACGAAAATTCTTCTAATTTTTACGAAAACTTTTCAAATCTTCATAAATTTTTTTTTCTAACCTTTGCCAAAATCGCACACATAACTTTCACCAGAGTGATCAATACATTCTGTGTGAGCCCATTCTTCAGTGCATATTAGCAAACAGTTTACAAATATTGAATACTAGCAGTACGCGCACGGCGTTGCCCGTGGAATCAAGACTTCAAAAAAGCGGGTGAAAAAAAGTGCCCACAATGGCACGAAAAAGTTTTGAAAACAAAATCAAAACAAAAAATACATATTATTGATATTCCCGCTTATTTTTCTTTGCGAATGACGTCACCTGCCGCGAAGAAGGTCACTTTGCAACAATGCATTGTGGGATGGTCTGGAGAAGCTCTCGCTGTTAAATCTCATTACGAAAAAACTGTTTGAACCGATCAGGGAAAAATTAATTTTTTAAAAACGAAAAAAGATATTTTAATAGTTCTTGTTTTAAATCCGACATAAACGTTCCATCTGTAGGCTGAAAAAAAATGAAAATTATAGAGATGTTAGAACGTCAGATGCGGTAATTTAAAGAATTGTTTATTAAAAATTACCATAAAAGTGACTATTTTTCAAAATTTTTTCAAAATTCAGTAAATTACGTTAGAAATCCAAAACTAACTTCATTAGAACGGAAATCGCATGCTTCCGATGGTTCGAACCTTCCGATTTTTTTCGAACTTCGTTCTACCATCGGAAAGAATCCGATTCTTTCCGATGATGTACATATTTTTGTCATAAACTTATTCGAAACTATTCTATTGAGAAATTAGTGCGAAAAATCAACCAAAATAACACAAAACATTAAATAAAAAATTTTCTAGATTAAATTTTAAAATTCCGGCTTCGAGGTGCATTCAGTCACCATTATGACTACCTGTGTGCCAAATTTCAATGTTGTAAGTGCGATAGATTCGTCTGGACATCGCACACACACGCACGCACACACACACATGCACACGCACACACACACATGCACACGCACACGCACACACAAACATTGGCTTTTATAAGTATAGACTATTCCATACTTGTCCCCCTACTGGTATTCCATATTTATCGCCTACTGGACATTTGTTTTGGGAGATTATAAATATGGCGCCAGGAGAAGAAACACGGGTGGATTATGGAGGAAAATAAACATCAAAACGTGCCCTATTAGCCCACATAAGCATCACAAACTAAGAAATAAAAGTTAAATGCGAAAATAATAAGGATGAGATGACTTGCTGAAATGTACACTTTCCAAAAAACCCAAAAGTGTTCGTAATAAAAATGTGGTTATAGCTACAACAGCACAGAATAGTGTTCCTTAAATATCGATACTATCTAAGTCAAATCGATAGTATCGGGTTTTCGGAACTATCGCCTGAAAACAATCGATAGTTTTTCCGCGTGCAATACTATCGATAGACGCATTTTCAATCGATAGTTTCAAAACTACCGACTGGAACTATCGATAGTTTCAAAACTATCGACTGGAAGAACGCCTATCGATAGTATGGATAGTTTTTAAACTATCGACTGGAAGAACGCCTATCGATAGTATCGCCGAGGAGAAAACAATCGATAGTATCGAATGTTTTGAAACTATCGATGCGTAAGGAACACTAGACAGACAACACTATCGTAATGGCGGCTCAATAGGAATCGTTTCGCATTGTTTCTACTAAGTTGCAGCAATTAATAGAGGATAAACCGACCCATTCCATATTTGTCGTCCTTCCTCTAATGAAAGAACAGAGCATCCATTAACCGACTAGACTAGACTAGACGGTTAATGGATGCTCTGTACTAGTTAGACGCGGCTATTTATACCGCTTATTAAACGCGGCGATCTCTCAGACCACATGCTCGTCTCTTTGTCTGCGAAACCTTAATTTTAATTTTTGTAATTAAATAAAAAAATAGTTATTTGAGAGTATATTATTTATGTTACTACAATCTTTAAAAAAATTAATTGATAAATATGTCGGAAATACGTGAAATAAAGCAACTTAAAATGTTATTAAAATAACTTAGAAGCAATTGACTTTGGCGTAAAAAAAAAACTTGCATATAGATATTAAATATTAAAGCATAAAAACTGAAACTTTAAAAACTTAAAGAATCTAACTTAAAAAATAATATCTATTTTAAAACTTAATTAATAGAAGTGGCAATTTCTATTTAGACTCATCGTTTTCACAAGTAATTGCGTTCTGGCAATCAGTGTAGCATTTTATACGATTGTATTATGTTCTAAACATAAATAAACACCACACATGTAACAAATAAATTTTGTCAAGACATGAAAAACCAGCGGGAGTGGTCTCCCCTAAACTTTCTCGTATACTCCCTAACACCTGTATTGAAAATAAGCTAAAAGGCAGTAAAACGCATGAAGTATTCCTAACGCAGGTGAAGAAAAAATGAGCGAAAGGCCTATCACGAGTTCTACGCAGCACGGCGGAAGTAAAATCAAGAAGCCGGCGCGATTACGTAATAGGGCTGCGGAAGATAAAGAAAACCAAGTTTGCAATTTGTCAAACTTTTTTTAACCGATTGAAACAAAAATTGGACACAAATCTACTGTTAAGGTTAGAAGGCTATATACCAAATTTCATTTATCTAAGTCATTATGTTAAGGATTTATTGTGTTGACAAGTATGCGATTATACAGACCAACAGAAGTCAACCCTAGGCCCAACATTTGATACAAACCTACAATCCCGATGAAACGGTCTACCAAACTTTATCCATCTAGCTATTTAAGTTTTTGAGCTATAGAGTTTACAAGAACGCGGACAGACAGACAGACTTCCTGTAGAAAGATTTTGTCCAAAATTTGATAAAAATCTACAAATTATGTGTAAAGATCACATACCAAATATCATCTCTGTAGCTCTAATAGTTTTCGAGTCATCATGTTCACAGACAGAAATAATTCCGAAATTGTTTTTTTCGGACTCGGGGAGGTCTAAAACGTGGAGATTCGTCAAAATATCGAGTTCGAATTTTTTTACGATTACAATACTTTCTCTTTGATAATATTCTCTTCTTCTTCTGTAAGAGAAGAAGATAATTCTTCGTATAAGAGAAGGTAAAAAATGGGCAGGGCTAGTTGTTGAAATTTGAATTTAAAAAATATGTATTTTGCTAGTACAAAAATAATATTTCGCCCTTAAAATTAATTTAAAAAATCGATATGAATTATTAAATAATAATTGCTTCCAATGCTTGGTTTCCAATATTAAGCTACATAAGAGTCTATTTTGAGCGGTGGTCTGATAAAAACCAGCGGGAGTGGTCTCCCCTAAACTTTCTCGTATACTCCTAACAATGTGGAGAAAAAATAATCTAAAAGGCAGCTAAACTATCAAGCGTCCCTAACGCAGTGGGAAAAAAAGCTTGAGAATCGGAAGCTTGGAGGCGAAAGGGTGGGTAGAAGCGGAAAGGATTAGCGCAAGTGAATCGCGCCTTTACACAACAACGGCCTCGCGTCATTGTGTGATGAGAAAAGACAAATAGGGGATTTGAACACCTTTTTTTCGACCGATTAAAACGAAAATTGGGCACAGATATACAATTATTGTTAGCAGGCCTTATACCAATTTTTATTTATCAAAGATTTACAGACCGACAGACAGTCAACCCTTTGACGGATTTGGCCCTACATTTGATACGGACCTACATTCCTGACGATAAAGCTGTGTACAAAATTTTATCCATCTAGCTATTCAAGTTTTTGAGTTAAAGTGTTCACATGAACGCGGACAGACGGACTCCCGGTAGACGGATCTTATCTAAAATTTGATAGATACCTACAATTTATGTGTCAAGATCACATACCAAATTTCTTCCCCGTATCTCTAATAGTTTTCGAGTTATCGTGTTCACAGACACACAGACAGACATAATTCCAAAAATGTGTTTATCGGACTCAGGGAGGTCTAAAACGTGGAGATTCGTCAAAATCTGGAGTTCGAATTTTTTGACGGTTGCAGTACTTTCTCTTTGTATACTTCGTATGGGGCCGTTCAAATATTACGTAAGCATGTTTTTGGTATTTTTTGACCCCCCTCCCCCCTTGTCAGCAAAAATAAGCAAATCGCAAACCCCCCTCCCCCCCTTGGGTGCTTACGTAATATTTGAACTGCCCCTATACGAGAAAGTAAAAAAACAACAGAGCCGATAACCCCTTGCAAATTTCCACACAACGTCAATAGATGTTTACGGACGACAGATTTAAAATATACCAGGCTATACACAATTGAACTTTGATGGAATCTGGTTTCGAACCTGCGACCCTCCGGTCTCGATGCCGAGGCTTTTCCAGAGGTCACGGCGACCCTTTGAAAAATATGACTGAAGCAAGATTTTGCAACAGTTTTGAATACTCCATTTTGAATCACAACATGCCGTTACCGGATATATAAAACATTTAAGTAAAAGTCTCTCTAATATGTTAATAAGATTTTTAGATTTGGTTCTTTTTATCAAATATTTATCTGACTGAAACTCGTTATCCCTTTTAAATCTGATAGGTATCTAATATTCACGCAAAGAACTCGGTTCTGTTCTTGTAAGAATAAATTAAATTTTTTGACACTTTTTAAATTCTTTAAGTTCGCCATCTCTTTTTCGACTTTTTAAATGGAGAAATCAAAATAACCTGTCATTTTAACGCATCCCCCCCTATGCAAATTCATTAAGCATGACACCTGCTCCTACTAGAAAACATAAAATACCCTAATATTCTTAGAAATACAAATTTTCTTTCTTAGTTTCTGGCTATCACTATTATTAGTTAACTTCATAGTTCTCGAATATTTATTCCACAGACATATAATAACTCTTGGCGCCAAGTGTAGCATAATTAACGATGAATATTCTAGTATCAGTTTGTAGCTCCATTGACAGAACATCCGTGTTTTGATTTCAAACCTCAGACGCTCCCGCCAAGAAGTCATCTTATCTCAAATTTCTATTTTAGGAAATCATTTTGTATTGACTTAGCAAATAATCTTATCGCTAATTGCCCTTTCTTGCCAATAGAAAGCGAATAAAATAATGACGTATTCTGAGTACACGCCTACAGAAAACAAAAAGGCTGAGTTTGAACACATCTGATTCTGATTGGACAAATTCATCTTACGTATGATGAGGTAAGAGAGAAAGAAAATTTCATGTAGCGTAGTTTCATTGAGAGATTTTTCATGTTCTGCAAAGGACTGGATTTAACTCTTTGGCCACGTATATCGCGAACATTCTAAACGAAATACTTGGTAAGTCCGTTCAAATCTTTTTTAAAGAATTGTACGCAGTTTGTTTTAAATTAATATTAATGATATCTGTTGATATTGAGCACAAAAAAATTAAGTTCACTCAGCTCATAAGAGCCACGAAATTTTTTAAAAAAATTCAGAAATTTGTTGTTTTATAATTGTTTGTGAAATAATTATTGCGAAATTCTATTTTAATTCACAAAATTACCTAATTCTTAATTCATTACATTCTGTAAGAATAACATTCCCTGAAAATATTAAATTTTCTCCGATAAATTCCTTAAAATTGGTAATATTTGTGAATTTTGTCACTGTGTGAAGATTTCTCTCATTTTTATGAACACGATCAGTCACTGAAAAATTCATAAAATTCGTCGTATTATGGAATGTCATAATTTTAAAAAGGTACAAAAATCTGTATAATCTATTGTTCATACAAATGCTGTATGAGTAGAGATTTTAGAAGAGCAGTAGAGAAATGCGATGCAAATTATGTGCCAGTAGAGATTTTAGAAGAGCAGTAGAGAAATGCGATGCAAATTCTATGCTAAAAGATATTTTACTTTCTCGTATATGAAGACACATTATTGCGATCGACAAAAAATTAGACCTTGAGATTTTGATAAATCTCTCCGTTTTACTCCTTCCTCAATTCGAAAAAATCCCGTCTAACTGTGAACATCATGGCTAAAAAAAATCGAATGAGCTAGATGAATGAGATTTGGTATGTGATCTGTATGCCAGAATTGTAGATCTATATCAAGTGTTAGACCAAATCCGTCACGATAATTCCAAAACGTAGCCATGAAATTCGGTATGTCGTCTTTACACAAAAATTGTAGATAATTTTCAAATTTTGGACGAAATCCGCCAATAAGAAGACTATCTCATCCTTTGGATATGGTTTTGTGATCAAATTTGTTTTGTTTCAAATTTTGGCCCAAATTCGTGAAAGGTTTGATTGTCCGTGTCTATTATAATGCGATAACTCAAACATAGCTAGGAAAATGAATGAAATTTGGTATTTACACCAAAATTGTGCACCTACATTAAATTTTGGACCAAATCTCTCCAAAATGTGCACTCGATTCTCCTAACTACTGGGACGAAACGCAAAACTCACCGTATTGTATATGAGAAAGTCGAGGGAAAAGCATTCCCGCTGGTCATTTCTATGAATTCCTTAGAATAAATAAGCATTTATCCCCTTTAACAGAAGGAAGTTGTCATTTAAAATGAAGCCTCTCTATTTTTAATTTACAGAAGTTAAATTTCTATTATCTAATTAACCGTTATTTAATTAATATTTATTGAAAATTAATTTTTCTCTCGAAATAGCTTTCAAGAAATCATTTGATCTATAACTACTCAGGGAAGAATTCATAGGTGTAAAACTGAATATATGAAATTAATGTAAGAATAATGAGAAATAAATTATTTCTACTGGTATGTTAATTAGAAAGATTTTGTTTTTCAACACTGCACAGTGATCTATTTTGCATTCCATAAAATTCTGATTTTTCTCAATGATTTTTGAGTTATTTACTAATTACTTAGTAATAATATAGAGTTATATATAAAATATATTTATTAAATTTTTTCTTCAAGCAGAAAATTAATTAACCTTATGTAATTAAATTTCTAATTAATAGTTATTTAATTATTTTTAATTGAAAATGAATATTTTAGGGGTATTGAAAAATTATTTTTCTCTTATTTACATGGATTTACACATATTTACAAAATCACGCTGTGTAAAATTAATTAGAAATTGCTATGTTAATTATTATAAATAGTTTCTATATTAGCAAAAAGTTTTGGTTACTTTGATTAAATAATAGGGCTCGGGTTTTAATATTTTTTTCCTCCTGGGGCTGGAAGATGGGGTGGAGAGGTTAACAACCTGAGAGGAGCATTGCCCATTTCTTAATTTTTTTAACTATAGATCTTGAAAATGTATATAATTTCTTTTATTTGTTGGATTCTTTTTTATAAATCGCTGAGTGCAGACCGCCATATGAGTCAATAATATCAAAATGCTGGGAGCTTAAAAAAAAAAAAAAACATTAATTTTTTAAATCAATGATTTTTTTTAACCTGGTAGATTTTATATACTTACAATGTCACTTTACTTGTCTCTTGTCATTTCTTCATTCATTATGCAAATACCCAACTTTAGAATGTGAAAACAGCATGAATTCAATTTTTGAAGAAACAAAAAAATGTCTCGGGTGGTTCTGCAATAAACGATTCATCTGCATTGAAAAGTCTATTAAAGTACTGTTCAGCAACGGATTCCGAGACTACCACTTTTGGGCGACTTTGTACCGGAAAGGGGTGTCAGGCGATGAGTCATATGAGCGCATTTCCGGAGTTCTTTGTTAGATCACGCTCAGTAAAATGTAAACATCACCCTTCCATTCTTCACTTTCCCCCTATTTTGATGAAAATAACTCCGTCCGGCGCATGCGCAAAAGCTCGGAGGGTTTCCGAATCCGTTGCTAAACAATATACGGTTATGCCAAGTATTCCTTCGGTACATAAAATGGATCTCGCCTGTATTCAAGCAATTCTGGAAAGGAAAAGAAGGAAATGTAACATCTCTTACTCCCTAACAGTGGTTGCAAGAGTGGTTGGGAATTACTTGAAGCACCTTCCCCGATTTTTGATCCATCACACGATCTCTTTTCGGACCGGCATGCATAAAGAAAGAAACCAGCGGAAGTGGTCTCCCCAAAACTTTCGCTTATCCGCCCTAAGCTGACCATTCACTTCACAGACAAACTGTATATTTTGGAACGCGAGAATTAAAAAGGGATAAAAACCTATGGAAATGAGCTAAACGGCTTGGCATGGTTGGAATTCCGTCTGGACTGGAATCGGAACGAAAAATCGGAGGCACCCTGAAAGAAGCTAGCGAAAAGAATAATGCCTTACGTAGATTGAAGTCTCGCTTCGAGGTTAGCATGAATTAAAATCTGCTGACTGGGGGAAATCGAAGAGCGATTGACAAGCAACTGTAGAGAGGGAAAGAAGATCGCACCCCTACCTTCGTTCAGAGTTAGCATCCTTTTAAGGCTGTCTTCGCGAAAAAATGAAGCGAAGGGCTCCACCGAACCCATCTTTTGGGGTAGAAAAAATTTGCTGATGATTACAAAATTTCATATGATTGTTACAGAAATATTATTCTACAATTAATTGAAAGCCGTTTCTGTATAGAAATTATACGAAGATCAAAATAAATACGCAAAGATGGATACAATTAATAATTGCGAATGTATATTTCTTTTAGGAAAAAAACGTTTAACTACTTTGAAACTCTGTGGAGACATACAAAGTACTTTTTACCCCAATATATTGCAGTATTTTGTTTGCATTGATACTTCGTTATAATTATAAACCGAATAAATATATTGAAATCATTAAAATACTCTTTTTGTTCGCTAGAGGGCACTGCATCTGATTCAGTCGAATCAGCGAAGAAGTGAAATTTTCAGGTTTGGCGGTTTTTTCACTTGACGGTTTGATACCTACTAGATTTCCCTTCGCCAATTTAAAATATAGAAACCCTGTTTAACCACATGGGGTCAACGCTGAAAAGGGACTTGCTTTTTTCTGGGATGTGTATGCTTGAGAGTAATTGATCCTGGTTTCATAGTTGTGAAAAAGGGCTTCTGTTTGTATTTACGTGGGTCTCCACACCACACCTCAGCCACAACCGTCGGTTGTGTCGCAGCGCGATTTTATAGGCTATTATTGAAACAATATTTGTTAGATAATTTGATATATTCCGAAATGTAATTAATAACTCGTACGCAGTTATAGAATTAAGAGCTAAGGTAATTTTAGTTTTCCCTGTTGATGTGACTTTCAAATAAAAACTGAGCTAGTTCCAATCAGTTGCACTCTCATATAATGCAATAATTCATTTTAGAAAAATGTAGTATCATAATTTCTTCTATTATTATTCAGGATGTTAACAATTTTATTACTTTTTATTCAAATTCAACGAATATTACATACAAAATTATTACTTAGGTCGTTAAAAATTGTGATAGACTCTCAATCGTCAAAATTAAGCGTACTCAAATAGTTTTTCCTATTTAAGAAATATTATTTTCACAATAAGATACTTATTGGAGTTATACATTTTTTGAACTTCAACCCGAGATAGGAGGAGCGATGACGTGCCGCGTATGTGTACTCATATGGAATCAAAATTTGATTAAATTAATCAATTGACAAATTAATTTTGAAAACATCAAAACACTGTACTGTCATCGATAGTACAAACTTTTAAATCTCTTAATTCAGTCGTAGGTTAAAAGGACGAAGCTGGTACGGTTAGTACATCTGAAATAGGAATGGCAGTTCTTTGTCATCTGCATCTGTTGGGAGATAAATGCAATATAGTCCATAATATAACTTCGAAACTCCTTGAATCCTCGTTCATCCAGAAATTCAGTTTGACTCTTATTGTATTAACTGTTTTATTAGTTTAGTTTATTTAATATATTTGCGTTCCATTTTGAAACAACAGGAGGGCCACATCGGGACGCTTCTGAACCGTGGTCAGATGACGAGGACGATACCTGGGCCGATACCTTCCTCTCCGAACTTCAGCACCACATCAATGATAGGACGTTTGACCATCGATTCGTTCGTTGACCAGATTACACTAGGTTCACATATATTGCGGTTCTTAGATGGAATCAGGTTTCGAATCTGGTACCATCCGGCCCAGAAGCCGAGCCTCTACCACCAGGCCACCTTGGGTTCTGTTTTTTTTAAAGGAAGTAACAAAAAAATTTACAAAGTAGCTTTAAAAAAATTAACTTTAAAAAGTTCCTTTATCCCAACTTTTCTAACATATGAAATATTGACACTCAAATGTTATAAATGCAGATTAATCTATCGAAAATAAATCACAATGAAAACATGTTGCTCATGCTTTTTGCACGTATCCTGATTTTTTATCAAGATTTTTTATTACTTACTTTGTTCTTTACTTTTTTAAAAATTTAGATCTATTTGTATCTTTTACCTTGAGTTGTTTCATTTTTGAAAAGATGGAATTTTTTAAATGTATTTTTCATTCACTCACTGGCGTGCTAAAGTTTTAAAATTTTGCACACTTATGTGCTCTCGATGATACTACATTGTTTTAATATTTTCAGGACTTAAATATCACTTAACTGATTAATTTAATTACATTTTTTCCATACGAATGACGCCACGCGGTGGAAAATTCCAGAAAATATTGATTTCAAGATTGCATAATATTCATAATTATGAATTATAAACTAAAGGGGAAGACCAAAGGAAGCAACAGAGGGTGAAATAATTCTGAAAGTTGAAGCGAATCGAGAAGTTAGACCATTTAAACTGCATTAAAAATTTAGAATTTTTATAATCTTATGAAATATTTTTATTAATCATTAAATCAACGCATTTTTAATTATGGAATTCTTGTAATATTCTCATTTACTTGTTATAAAACTCCACTAGTCAATTTTATGAAGAAAAAAAAAACTTACTGAATTGTGCTTAAACTTTTACATAATGTAGTTAATTTCTACTGAAAAATAACTAATCGGGAATATCAGTATATAATATCAGATATCATTTCAGTCATCAGTATATAATATCAGAGTAGAAGTATTAGTACCGTCCTGCCTGTAAATCCCGTATTGCCGTCTGATTTTTTTTTTTAACGTAGGACTACGTTTCTCCCATTGGGGTCTCAGGAAGGAATTTGATTCACATGCCAAAACGACACAAAAAACATTATGTGGGAGATCCTCTATATCTCGATAAATACATATGTTAAAACGTAACTGATGTCTTATTTTAGAGATAAAGGGTAGCAACAGAAGTTAGAAAAAAAAATTGAAAATCGGAATTGTAGTTTTGCGACTAGTGAGTCGCAAAGTTGGGCAAAAATACGCATGAATTGGTGATGCGATCCTCTATATCTCGGTAACTACATATGTTGAAAACATAACTAATGTCTTATTTTAGTTCGATGAAGAGTTTCATTTAGTTAAAGATGTTCCAATTATTGTCATGGGTGACTTTAATGTAGATGTCAAAAGGAATTAGAAAGCATTCGGTTTCATGAAGAAGCATTTAGATTTGAACATGGTGCCAACAAATTATCCTAATATTCTGGGAAATTCATATAATGATTCAACTTTTACAAGAAACATTAGTCCCGAATTATTAAATTATGCATGTTACTTTTCATATAATCGACCGATCCTACACACAATTGTAACATATCCACGCACGATTAAAGAATTCAAAACAAAAGAATTGACATTGTAATATATTTTATGAAGAAATAAAACAATTTTCATTGTAACCTTAGTTTCATTTTATTTCGCCAATTTAACATACATTAGCATTTCAGAAAAACCAAAGAGAATTGAGAGTAACTTCGAGAAATAAAAGAAAATAGAGTGTAACTTCGAGAAACAAAAGAGAATCACGAGTAACTTCGAGAAACAAAAGACTATCGCGAGTAACTTCGAGAAA